>JAUCNQ010007349.1:0-14097 GCA_032352715.1 Bougainvillia muscus | reverse complement strand
AAAAAAATTTTCACGGGGGGGGGGGGAACCCCACCCCCCCCCCCCCCCCCTAGGCCTAATAGGGTTAACAATCAAGATTTTTGAAATGTACTGATGGGAAGCTTACCAACTGATCTATTAATTTACGCCGAGGTTAAGGATATTGCATTGCTGGTTTGTGTATTTAGGCATTTCTGCATTTCTTTATTGAATAACGGCAAATTTTTTTACCCACGGATTTCTTAAAATCGTCTGTAACTTCTATGGAAATGGTCCAAAATCCTTAACCTCAGCGTGAATTATAATAAAATACCAATTGGACTCGTACAAAATCAGTTGCATGCAAAGGGAATCAAAAATAAGCTTGTGAAAATAATATGCAACCTTAAGTGCGTTGAGTCGCGTTCTTTGGCCGTTAATTCTTTTATATCATTAACTATTATCAGTAATATTAAAGACAATGCTCAAGAAATCATTTTCGATACCATTTTGTATGTAATCGCGATGTTTAAAATACCTGGTTAACTAGTATCCTTTATAAGAGTTTAATAATTAATAAACATGTAATTGTTTTTAGTGAGATATGTGAAATATGATAGGGCACCAATAATTAAGGGTTGTGAAGCATAAGCCAGTGACTGTGTTTGCAGGTAAAAAGTTGAGACTGTTATCAGTCCTCAATCTTGTACCCAGATGTTTTGCCTCTGTTTTGAAACATGTACTGAAGGAAACCCTGGTTACGAAGTGGGTCAGTCTACTTTAAATATATTTTCATTCTACTGCCATCGTTATTTTCACGAAATGAAATACTAAGAAAAAAAAGAGAAGACAATCAACCCGTTCTATATGGACCGGTATCTCTGTTGTCTGGCTCTAAATATGGTATGGTAGCGGTTAAAGAAAGACTGTTTTTTGTTATAGGATTATTAATCTTGTTTGTTTATCCTTCTGGAACAAAAGTGTAGAGACAGAGTCGACATTAATGAGTATCAATATTGATGCTCATATTTATAGCAAAAGTCTAAGGACAATTGTTTTAAATATGTGCTGATTAATGATAGACATTTCCTAACATTAGTAACACTCCCATAAGTCTCCATGTCATCAATAATCAAAACAAAATTTATATATGAGACAAAATTCATATTGAAAATCGTACCATCTTTGTATCTCAGAAAAAGTATCTTTGTGCATACTAATTATGCACTAAGAAACCCCTCTGTATGGTAATTGATACGAATTTATACGATATATTTCTCTTTGTTAGAGAAGGACAGGAGAAGAAGATTTAGCTATCTACACAAACAATCCCAACACGTTAACTCTCGTTCACACTCATTCCATTATTCTTTTTTTCCAAACAGCTTCTACACTTTTCTATTATTTCCTTCGGTACAATATCTATTTAACCTAGCCTAGAGTATCCAGGGGTACTACACACCATAGTCACAAGACAAACTAATATGTACAAACTGATATGACAGAAGATAAAATATGGAGAAACAATGAGTGCAAACGTATCTTGTGTGATTAGTTCTAATTCTTATTTTTACTTAGAACAACAGATTCATGGAGAAAAACAAGAAACACATATCCTTAACCGGTTAACCATCAAACAAGTCCAAATGATCTAATTACAGAAATTACACAAATCTTCTTATCGAACATTTCAAGAAAAATCTAACATACGGTTTTCTCCTCTCGTCGCTGCACACAATTTGTAAAATATACTGCTTTGTTATAATTCTTAAATTTAATTCGAGTGTTGTCGATTTCATCGAACGTGTTTTATCTAGCCTACTCTTTTTTTGTTTCCTCAGCAGGCTATATAAACTTGACGTGCGGAGAATAGTGGTGTCACGTGAACGGCCACATTGGAATGAAATCAAAATTTTCAATTTCATGTCTCCCGGTATAGAGAATTCCCGTTCCCAGACCGCATGCGAAATATATATCTGATCTTGGGAAAAAGCGCTACACTGCAAAGCAGACCTGCGGCCCGCTTTTTAATTCACAAACTTTACATAACTTTAAAAATAGTCTAATGAAAACCCGAAGACAATAATTGTTGAAACCTAAAACTAAAGCTCTGAGCAAAAACCTACATGAGAAACAGAGTACAAGATTCCGGAAGAGGCTAGAACAAAATTATAGTAAGTGCTCTTAATTCACAGATGATATCAATGAATATTTGTTAATAAACTACATATATTTGCGAAATACATGTGTCAGAATAAAGAACAAGAAACAGTGGGAACAACGTTGATATAAGGTGTTTCTTGAGCGAGATGGTTTACGCGTCTTTGCGTCTTGTTTTTATTAATTTTATTAATTTATTTAAAATTAGTTAAAAACGTTTCAATAGTTCATACAAACTTACACAAGCCAACAATAGAGATAAAGGCATTATCAACGTATTAAATTAATAATATTGTAAAAAGTTGCATCATGCAAAAGTCCTGCACTGACAGTGTAATGAGATCAGTTCAGATAATCTCAATTTTAATGACGAAAGTGAAGATTTTAGTTTCAAGTCTGCACGTAAATGATTCCATAAAAGAGCCTTTCTGAAAATAAACAACTGTTGAGTAGAGTCAGTTCATCGCTTGTATGTATCTCCAAACTGTGAGGTTTAGATTGATATATGTATAGTAAATAAGGATGTTGCAATATCTAAGCAAAAGGTGTTAGTGCAAGTGCAAGCAAGAATCATTTGTAAATGGATGAGGCAGAATAAAACGTTACTAAATCTGACATCCCTGATCACCCTAAAGAACACGATGGAATCTTTCTAAAATATTATGCTAGTATAGGATTTCCAATCTTTTATGCAGTGCACCGTAATATTATGATTTAAAAGGAAAATATATATATATTATTCAAATATTTGAATTTTGTATGTTGCAACTGGCTTTCTTGTTCAAGAGTTGCTAGCCGTCAAAAAATAAAAATGTCTCACAGAAATAAACAAAATAATTAATCTTAGTTGTTCTATATGGTGCATATGGTGCATATGCATCCGTACTAGAGCATACAAATGAGAATCCGAAAGCTAAACCATAAAGAAGAAAAGAACAAAACAAATGAAGTATATGGGTTAGCAAGTGGTTGCTGAACAGGGAATCAGAAGGTGCATAACTGGGATTTCAGCAGAAATGTCTGAGAATGAACACTGAACCTTTTCAGGTACCTTACGGTAGCAATACTGTATTTTTATTTTACTTTACTTTAGCTCTTTTTTGAAAAAGCGTAAGACACTAGGAACAAGGTTGATAAATAAAAAACGCACTGTAAACGGTAATTGACGTCCAGGGATAAACATGTCTAGATGCGCAACCTCGTCCACAATTCACATCAATTTTCATACAGACATAGTTTTATTGCGCATACTGTTATGCATATTGACACTTCTGATGCGATGAAAATAGTATGATTTGCGATACGATTTTTGTAGACTAAGTTTGTTATAGGAGCTACTGCACAAAGTAGGTCTCAGTATCACAAAGAAAAATATAAACATACGACTTCCTATTTCACCAAAGAAAAACAAGCTTTCTCGCAACAGGGGAAACCTATGAAAGTTTAATGTATCAATTTCGAGGACACAGTACAACCACAGAGGCGGGTTTAGAACATGCTTTTACTTAGTCGCAGCAGTAAGTGGAGTACTCAAAGTCATTAATTTTAATTATATTATGTATGTCGCTGGGTCTCTAAAGACCCAGCGTAATTAGTGATTGAGGCATCTACAACAACTCTTGTCTGAAAGATGCTGTTGAAAGAAATGTTATAAATTTGCCACAGTCTTGTCCACTTATTTTAGTAATTACCCAGATGGTACATGATGCTGATAACGAAGAGTTATCTTGTAGCAGATGACTATTGCTTGTGTCGCTTTCGGCGTGTGCCAGAAAATGCAATTACCATCTGGGCCACTAGCTTCAGAGTAATTCTCTCACGAGTAAAATCTTACACCTGATACTGCTATACGAATCATGTATGCATCCGTTGCACTACACAAATTGATATGCGTTAAATACAATGGTACCTACACTTCTCCTGATATGTTGCGACTCGGAAATTAAATACGAGACGGTCGTCTTTGATTTTCTGAAAGGTATCTCTCTGGGGTTTTTCTAAGAGATCTTCAATTGCCAAAATTGACTGCGTATTTACTAGAGCCAATAATCTTTCACCAGCCGGTAAAACAGATCGGGTTTACACTTTTCATCTTCATTGCTGTAGATAGTTGCTGAAGGAGGTGTTTAAGTCAAAGCATGGTTTAGCCCCCTCCTACATGGACAGTGTTTTTACTTTTAGAAATATCTTATATAGCCTTAGAGCTGTAACCACCTTACAGCGGGTAAAAGTGGCCTCCACTCGGCATGGTATATTGAATTGCTCACATATTGCAGATCAGCTGTGGAGAAAACTGCCTCCAGATGTTAAATCAGTTCATTCTGTCCATAGTTTTTACTCGGAAATTAAAGGGATGTCTAGCTTGAATTGCACTTGTTGTCTCTGTGCAGTTTACATAACCCAGATTGGTTTTATTTAGTCTTTTATTTAGTAGTAGGATAACCATTCTCTACTCTATGGTCTGTTTTGACTATTTGTACTGCGTATGTCTTACAGGATTATACTCTCTAGCATGTGGTTCCTACAACATCATTACGGGATCTCTTTGTAATGGTGATGTAGGCGACCTATCCCACGAACATATTAGACTGATTTTAACGTCCAAGCAACGTCTATCAACTAGACACTCATTAGACGTTGTTCATATCTCAAACATTGTCCATTGTTTGTAGGGTAAACTTAATTAAAACTAAAAATCAAAAAATCAAAAAGTTGCAGGTTATCTACTGGCTTAAAAGATCTCCTACTAGTCACTTATATCAAAACGATTTTGAGGTGGCGATGAAACTTTGAAATGTAGTCGTCCGACTTTCTGTTTGAAATCTAGCATTATGCATAGGTCTAGCTTGACTTTCCGTGGAGCACTTCGTGGTAATGATATCTTGCTGTATTCGTAATTGTAGAAGATTCTTCTCATGAGACTCGGGAATTCCCGCCATGATTTTTATAATCCACCACCAAATGCTTTATCTGCGACTTTTCCATCCCTACTGTTTGTGGTAAAACGTTATTGTTAAAGATTTAAAAAATGGTCTCCATGCTTTTAGCAACTCGGTTGATGACTGATTGTGAAGTAGATTTTGGCGGTGAACTTCTTTTAGGAGACGTCTGAGTTGGCTGGCTGGTCTCCTTTCGAAATTTGTTTCAGTTACATGGAATCGAAAATTTCCAAGTTCTTCAAAGAGTGCATTTTTTGTTTTTTCTCTACCGTCGCTCTTACACCAATTCTTCCCAGTTAATTTCTTTCTCCTCTTCTAATTATCCAAACATTTGGAATGCTTAACATTTCAATCCCATGCAAGAGATATATCAAACCCTGAACGTCTTAACTGGGTCAGTCCTTATTATCGGCACCTGTCGTTTTTGGTCTGTCAGCGCGTTTTTTGCGAAATTTCTGTTTGATGATAGGCTCCATAACTTGGCTAGACTCATCATAGTACTTACTTACTTACGTCGCACTCCCGTACGAACCGATTTGACGACATTCTTCCAGCAGTCTCTGTCTAGTTTTGATTTCTTGAGTTGTTTTAAGTTTTGTGTCTTGTTTTATAGTATGTCGATATAGTTAATTGTCCTTCTCCCACGCTTTGAATGTCCTCTATTAGGTTGCGACAAAACTAGTTTGGATGTTTTCTCTTCTGGATGGCGGATAGAGTGTCAAGCAAGTTTCAACCTTTGATGAGCAATGATTGTTGAGATCCGTGGTATGTCGCCATAAAGGGTATTATTGCTAGTATGACTTTGCCATTTAATGTTTAGAGCTTTTCTTAACAAGCGAGTGTAGGTTCTATTTATTTGTTTTTCGAGAAACTTCGTTAATGACCATGTCTCGCACCCATATAACAGGACAGATTCAACTGCAGCGCGGAAGAGTCGAATTTTTAAACTTTTGGACAGATTGGATTTCCAAACTTTTGTAAGTTTATTGCAGGCAAGACCTTTTCGTATGTGGATGTCAGTTTTGGAACTTTCCATCCAAGATCCCAAATATTTGTAATTATTCACTTGTTTGATGACATCTTTAGTTATCGAATTCAGAATTATTGTGAAAGTGTCTTGATTGAGTATGACAGAGTCAGTCTTTTTGGGATTGATATATAGTCCTATTTTCGCCGCCTCAGTTTCAACTCTTTTTAGCAGTTCTTGAGCTTTTATAATATTGTCTGATATTAGCACTATATCATCAGCAAAGTCTAGATCGGTTATTGTTATAGGGTGGACTCGCCTACTTCTCCTCTCCTGCAGTACAAAACGAAGATTTTCTTCATTTCATTTGTTGAAATCTTCATTGCGTAGTCTAAAATAATCACAAATAAATAAATAAGATGCTAGTGTGTCACCTTAGAGTACACCTGCTATAATTGTAATATCTTCAGTTTCACCATCTGGTGTTATGATCTTAGCGCGAGTGTCTTCGTAAAGAAAGTGAATTGCTGATACTAGGTCCTCTGGTAGCCCATATGCTCTCAGAATCTCCATCATCTTTCTTTGATGAATACTAGCAAAGGCTTATCGGAAGTCTACAAAGACAATTGCTGCTTTTGATTTTTAGCAATTCACACCTTACGAAGCCTTCGTAGTGCTAGTATATGCGATGTCGTACATCTTCCAGGTCGAAATCCGTTTTGACTTGATCTCAGTAGAGGTTCTAGAGCGGGTTGGATTCTATTCAATATCATCCTGTTTGTAATCTTCGCAACAATTGACAACAGACTGATACCTCGGTAATTGTCTGTTGAAGTTAGAACGCCAGATTATAGAATAGATAGAATATTAATGTTGGACCACCGCCGCCTTGGTTTTTCTTTCTTAGATATAAGTCCGTTCGCAAAATCCAATATTATATCGTCAAGGTTACATTGCATCAAGACTTCCGCTGGTGTAAAGTCTGGTCCTACAGCTTTGTCTTCTTTTAGCCTTTTCTTTACAGCTCTAAATTCTTCGAGAGTGAACAGACCATTATCAATACCCAGAACTTTCTGAAAACGTTTGGTATTTCTTCGACAACATTGGAAATGATTGGTTCCTTGCCAAGAAGTTCTGAGTAGTGCTGATGCCAACCTGGCAGACACGCCTGCTTGCTTATCCCTTCAATAACGCCTTGTGTTTAGTATTCTTGCGACCAGTTACTTCGTTACTCAGCTTCCAGCTCTCCAGCTCCCTCGGTGTTTCATTTGCACGTCAGCTTTATAAACTTTCCGTATAAGTTTGTCAAGGTCTTCTTCTTCGACAGCTTCATGAGCGTTTTGTGAATTGGCTTTTTTCTCCTGAAGAATAGTTTGATCACCTTCACTGCTGCTGCTGCTCTGATATCGAGAGAAAGCATTTGCTACTAGCAAATCGTCTGACAGTTTCAATTTTTTTGACTTTTTCTGCTTTACATGGATAAGTTTTTCAGCTGTTTCTTTTATTTCAGTAATGAGGTGTTCGTATTTATCAGTAGCATTGCCCGAAAGAGTAGTAAGGGCTGCATATCTATTTTTCACTTCAATTGTGTATTGTTCTTGTATATCCGTCTTACGAAGTGGGTTCCAGTCAAACAATTTTCTTCTAACACTTGCCTTGCTGGTCCTGAGACTAAGCTTAATGTGAGCAGTAACAATACGGTGATCTTACCCCACACTAGCAAACAAATTCTAGACCTCTACATTTTTAACTGAGATTTTCCATTTCTTGCTAACAAGAATGTAGTCCACTTGGGTTTTATGACCAGTCATGTCAGATATAAAAGTCCAGAGTTTACCCCTTTTCTTTTGAAATCTGGTATTGGTAACTACTAGATTTGCCTCCATGCAGAAGATTATCATATGCTTTCCATTGTTTTTTTGTTCTCTCGTGGACTCACTATAGTAAGCCAATTTATTCCCTTGGTTCTCTTCATATTGAAAGCTGTCATTGAGTTATTGTCGCCATGCTTGTTCTTCTTCTTTTATTCCTCTACTGGTTTCGAGCCCTTGGTTGAAGCTTACATTTAACCATTACCCAGCTAACAAGTCATTTTTTAAATTTATTCAGCTGGGTATCAGTTTTTTATGACCTCACATATAATTAGTCATATGTCTACTAGGAGTAATGATATATTTGGCCCTATGATTGAGTAGTTTCCAAAGCAATATATTATACGTGTCGGTATTACCCTCGTATTTAGACTGTGGATAATTAACTGTAAAGTGACTGTAAAAAAAACCAACCTTTCTTGACCTGCTATCTTTTTGGGAATCACTAAAATCTTCTACGTATTT
This sequence comes from Bougainvillia muscus, assembly GCA_032352715.1. Lineage (NCBI taxonomy): Eukaryota > Metazoa > Cnidaria > Hydrozoa > Anthoathecata > Bougainvilliidae > Bougainvillia > Bougainvillia muscus. The sequence continues at coordinate 5,737 of JAUCNQ010007349.1, read as the reverse complement.
ATTATTGCTATCCATTTCTTATCACTGCAGACATATGTGGTTATTTTTTTTCCGATAACTTTCTTTCTGTAGCCTTTATGCCCGCATTCTAGCGTTTGCAGAATGATTTCTTATGGAATTTATGGCATAAAAACAGCAAGGAGCAATTGAAAGGAATGCCAACTCTGATTGATTGCTATTTGCTGATAAGCATATAAAACGAGGAGATGTAAATTTCATGTATTCCGAAAGGTTAGTTGCTGTAAGTGGTTCGATAACAGAGCAGTAGTTTTACTTTTCAGCAACATAGGTGATAGGTCATCATGTTCTACAGTTCAGCACCATCAGAAAGGATCTGCAGCAAAAGTCTTGCATGACTGTCAAGATGTTGTCAAAGCTTACAATAAAGGTATGGGAGGAGTGGATTTATTTGATCAAATAACAGCAACTTACCATCTTGATCAGAAGTCCTTTGTAATATTTTATCTGCGAATTTCTTTTGATTTTATGGATGTAGCTTGTACCAATGCACACATTTTACATAAATTTTAAAGTTGCAGTCGCAACTCATCTGATTGGTCCTTATAACAGTCGCAAACGAGCTTGTCCTGAAAATAAAGTTGGAAACAAAAAGAAACTTAGATACCAGTACGAACGTGATGACATACCCACACATCTTCCAGAATTTCGATCTACTACAAAACGATGCACCTACTGCTACACTGAAGTATCCGATCGCAAAACTTTTTTTTAATGCTCAACTTGTGATGTAGCATTGTGCTTGATGAAAGTGAGAAATTGCTTTTTGAAACACAACATTGGCAACAATTTACAGTAAGACAAACGCAGTAACACCTGCAGATTAGTTGAGATGATGTTTATAAAGAAAAAAAGAGACATTTTATTGATTTTACTTACGAACTAAAGACTATTATGTATAAACTTATTCTCTCAGGACTATGACATTTATGTTTTATTAGTTCTTTGAACATATACTAAACAAACATTGCCTGAATTCATCTAGAATCCGGTCGAATTCATGTATACTTTTTCACATTCAGAGCTATGCTCATATCTTTCGATTTCCCTGTACCAACAATAGCTACTTATAGTCATGCAAAGTTGCGAGCATTATTCTAACAGTAAAGCACAAACGGATTACTGTCATATTATGCCGAGAAACAACTTTATATTAATTAGAAATTTTGACTGCTTTATTGACTACATCGTAAAAACCTTCACATTGGAAGGTTTGCATGAAACTGATCTGTGGCACCTTTTTAGGTATAATTTATTGAAGTCCATTGGGTCGCCAGTGACCCAAGATTGACATCCGGAAAACTGCTATATTAAGCATATAACACTTATTTGCAGCGTATATAGTTCTTTTCGGATGTTTCCTTTACCTTTATAAATTGCATTATCTCTACCATTGCAGTCCATTGGCTCATTAGAATCCACGGGGATTAAGCTTATGGAAAAAATTATATTCTTGTTTTCTACTTACTAAGGTTAAAATGTGTAAGTTTCACTTCGACAGCATCTCTACAGACCTTATGGACCTGAAGGGGTTAAGTATTCTATCAACCAACTAGCTGAAATCTGGAATAAAGATCGAGATTACAGCAGGATGGTTGATAAAATCGTTAAAGGGTAAAAGGTTTCGATATACTCGAAATTGGATTGTAACGTATTCAGAGATGTTTTCAGTTTAGTTCATGCATATGTGTTTATTGAAAGCTGTAATAACCAAATTTGCATTCTACCTGATATTTAGTCCCATATATCAATTTTTAAAACGTAGTTTATCAGTGTGTTACAATATTTCAAACGTTTAGAAAAAAACTATTTTCAACAAAAACATTGATATACCGTTATTGTGATTTAGAAATAGGCATTTACCAGTAGATGATTTAATGGCAGAAAGATAGGTAGCAAATTATAAGGCTTTGTAGCTTTATCAGTGGGACAACAAAATTGTTTTAAAAGAATGTCTCTCTCCTGGTGAATATCTCAATAACTACGGTAGCCTAAGTCATTAATACACGAAATTGCACGTTATCTGCTAACGATTTTACTAATGTTTTAGTACTGGCATATTAAGCTCATAATGGAGGTTTCCAAGGTGGTGATTGCGTTGTTTTAGGGTGAATGCGTTGGCAGGAGGGGGGGGGGGGGTGTTAAAAGTGCAGAGACGGATTAAAAACTTGTGAGAGCATGATGTAGCTTCTGCAATAGTAGTGGTTAAGTTAAGTGGAGAAGTAGTAACGAAATCAAGAAATCTGGATATGTGCTCCAAAATTCTGCAGGTTTCCTTATTAAATCCTTTAACAGTGAAAATCTATTTTGATTCTTTGACATACAAAAAGAAGTAATATGGATTGAAATACATTATTGTCAACGTAATGGAGAAAATGTGAAAAGATTCGTTAAAAAGTTTCACGAATTTACAAATGACACATATGAGATCAGAATAACTTGAAAGACCAGAAAAGTTAAACAGTTGTTTTCACTTAAGGGCAAAAATCTATACCCCTCTTGCAAAATCTACCATGGCACTTGTACATGTGGTGAAACATATATTGGTGAAACAAAACGAAATGTAAAGATACGTTGGAACGAACATGACAATCCTAACACTCGTACCTCTGAACCAGCGCAACACTTACGAAACAATTTAGACCATGCGTTTCAATGGACTGTTTTCATGTCGGCACCAAAAAATACGAGGGCACGAAAAAACCTGGAAGCCTCAATTATAGCTTTCATGAAACCTACCTTAAATGAACAAGTTGAATCCAAGAAATTAGTTCTGTTTAGAAATGGCGTGACCTGATTATCAGCTGATACTTTTTAAAAAGTTATTCTAACATTCTTAAAGACATTTATGACAAAGATACATCCTAGTGGATTGGCTTTTAATTGTTTTTAAAAATCTTAAATAACAAACGTTTTATTTTGTGTATATTAGAACTTGTAAAAACAACCAAGTTTATTATTATTTAATCATCAAGCACTGAAGATGCATATTTTAATGCGAAAAGCTTTGCAAATTTTAAACTCTTGTTTTTATTGTTAATATTATTCTATTTTGATTCAGTGTGTAGGTTTTTCAGTTGGATCACAGGTGCTTTCATTCAGTGGAAAAACATGTACAGTTAACAAACGTTGTGGTGCCCCTATGTCTGCTTCCGATAAATTCATTTCGTGCACTATTCTTCAATACACTAGCAAGCGTCTTACCTTTAGTTAGAAAAAATGCCGAAGACAGAAACGGGAATGCGGTATAAAAGTGAATTTCCCAAAAAGGACCGCATACAATTTCTACGATTTACAGGACCGCGTGTAACCAATGTTTGTTCTCTACGGTACTTGATAACAATTACTATTACTTCAACATGTTTTTAAATATATTTTCATATACTTAATATGCGCGAATATTTGTATCTATAAAAACATCTTCCATGTAAAAGTGAGAAAAGCATGATATTAATAGATTCATCTTTTATAAAAACTAAAAGAAACCGAATCAACTCATTACACGTTCAACGGCTTTTTCGATATATTTTACTATGTTTAATATGTATCTGCGGATATGTGTATCTATAAAAACACCTTTTTATGTAAAAGTAAGAATAAACGAAATATTAGCGCATTCTTTTGTTATAAACATTAGAAGATACCGAATCAACTTCTGTCACATTTTTAAATAGTTCTGTTTTATGTTTAATAAAACTTCTGTTTCAGGTGTTCTTTGTATTGATCTATCTATTTTTTCTTCCCTTTTTACACATTTGCTTTAGTGAATAAAGTGTGATTTATTGGCATATAAAGAGACTTGAAAACATTTGGAATGACACTCAAATTTAGATTCAGTCTCGAGACTTGAGTCGATGATCAAAATCTCAAATCTTGAGTCTCCACTGAAAAAATTACTGCAAATCAAAAATAATGGATTGACGATAAAATTGTTTATAGGTGGTAATTTTGCTATCTAGTTTTGAATTTGCTTTAACATCCTTTCTGGCAAAGCTCCTAATTTAGTATATGCGGCTAATATCTATTTTTCAACCTTAATCCTGGAAAAACATTTTGAGACGTTCACTTTGAGACGACCCCCTTTTCCCCTCAATCAATATGACCGCTTGTAACGTTGGACATGAAAGCACATGTTTAACTACTAGGAAGGTGGGGTGAGGGTTGGTCTAAAAGAATTTGTCTCAGTATTCGTGTCCGCGATTGTAGGAATCTAAATAACTAAACCACCAATTTTTACATAAATGTTATACTTAACAATCCATAATGGTAGAGGTAAAAGTAAGACAGTGTGTCTGACTGAAACGAAACCATTACATTCTTCCAAAAATTTGGGTTACTTTTACCGCTCCTTATGAAATCACGTTAAGCATACAGAATATGAGCCAGTACACTTCTTTTGGAAAAACATTATTTGAACTACAAGAATCAGTCATCGTATAATTTAGAGATGAACTATTATCTTAAAATTATTATGTAAATACAGTGCGAGAAGAATAGAAATATATCCAACCATCTGGGCACAGCTGTTCGAAAGTGGATAAAAATAGGTTTGCTTTATGTGGTATTAAGTCTTCTTTCCGCCAATCAGAATGGATTTAAAAATGAATTCTGATTGGTTGGTTAAAGTGAGATTTAATCCTTAATTAGTTTGATCCAGTCTCGAACAACTGGGCCCAGTATCATACAAGACAACTGAAGATGTATAAGGACTTTTTGTTTTATCTCAGATGAGTTTTCATAATGCATTACATGATTGAAGCAAATTTATAAAGAAAGACAAACATTAATTCAGTTGAAAACTAAATTTCAATTATTTTGTTGTTCTAAATTCTAATAGTTTTCCCAGCTGTTTGTACTTCTCCAATAAGGTTGCGTAAGATAATAGTTCCATAAAGTATTTCAGATTTCAATTTTTTTATATTCTTGTATCCCTAATTTCATAAGGTTTCTTAAGTGTTAACCTTATTAGGCCTGGGGGGGGGGATTCCGCCCCCTCTCCTGAACTTTGGACGACAAAAACTAGATATTGATACTCGGTCACATTCAATATAATTTCTTTTTCCGCATTTTCACAAATGTTTATCGAATTTCCATCTATTCAGAAGTTACATTTATTTATTTATTTTTCTATTTACGAATATTTATCCAGGATATTTACAACTGCGTCAGTACAAAAATTTACTGTTTTCCGCACAGGTCCTGTGGAGAATTGTCATAAGAGTTAAAAGTTAATTAAAAATATAAAAATAATAATATTAATAAGTTAGTGATTGTGTTTGTGATACGATTATCAAAATAAGCGTTTTGTCCATTTCGCCATACACCTCGAGCACGAATGTCAGGTCTTGATTCTTCCCCAGTTAAACCGTCAATGATTTCACCATTTATTGGTTGCAATTGTGTCTCAGTCGCAACATCATGAACTTGTTTCAACAATTCAGCCTCAAAATCTCGATCATTGTTGTGGTGCATTGTCACAAAACCACCTGTTATGCGATTTAAGGCGTGATTGAAATTTTATTGTTGCCCACAAGGACACTTTGAGAGCATTCCACGAAGTTCTTTTGCATATCATAATTAATTGCATCTCAAAATTCTCCCTTGTTCAAATTAAAACCATATTGTTCAAGTGGAAGTACTGTCATCCAACTGGATGCACCCTTTTCTCTAGCTTCATCGACCGCTCTCTTGGTCTTTGGTGGCAATACAGAATCAATAT
>JAUCNQ010007238.1:0-14102 GCA_032352715.1 Bougainvillia muscus | reverse complement strand
TCATACAGAAAGCTATTAGAATTAATCACTTTGAGTATGCTTTGAATCTCCATTTCAGTACTGTGACTAGGTAAAACAGTGTCCTGAGTCCGCCTCTGCACAATAAGTGATTTGACCAAGTCAAGCAACAAGATGAAGACCTGAAACGTAATAATTATTAATAGTTAACAAGTGATCATTATCCTTTAAAATGATCCCTTGTTAACCGATTAATAATTAATGGGATTTTCCCTCCGTTTTATTGCCATGACTAGGCTAAAGCGAGCTGTGGATATATCTATATTAAAGCAATAAAGTCATTATCCTTCTTAAAGTGCATTCTGGATGTACCTAGTAGTAATACTCACCTATGCACCTATGCACCTATGTACCTATGTACCTGTGCACCTGTGCACCTATGCATCTTTGTTCTAGTAGTTAACTATTGATAATTATTTACTTTTGCTCTCCATCTTGTTGCTCTGACTAGATGTAAACTTGCTACTGATTTGATCTTCTTTAGATGGTTTAGAGGAGGACGTTGAAGCAGTATTGATCCCAGGGTGTAATAATGATGCTGGCTATGGCTGTTGTTCTGATGGTTACACGCCAGCAACTGGACCTAATCAACAAGGATGTCCTGGTAAGTGGATATATTTCCTATTCAGAAAATAATCAAACGTTTTCCAAATTAATTGCGCATTGCACTTAAAAGTAAATTCAATATTATATTAATTATGAAACATCATCTGATAACCAATAAAAAACATATTTAAAATTTTCGTCTTGGGGTTATAGGGCTAAAATATGTTTACTCTCAGCTGGTACACAATTCTAAAACAACGTTGTAGCAACGTTATTACAACGTTTCAAGTTGTTATAATGTTTCTACAACGTTGTTTGAACGTGGTATGCCAGTTGGGCCGTAACTATATGTTGTAGTTCAGTTTATGTTCTATTTTTAATATTTAAGGTTATTAGTTGCGAAGGAGGATATTTTCGATTGATTATGGCTATAGCCTTACACACAATAGAAAATGGAAATTCACATTACCGTAGTTTTTATTAATATGATTCTACTAAGAGTTCGCTTCAAAAATCGCTTCATTCTCATCTGAGATGAAAATTAACAAAAATGAAGTGAATTCATTAAGCGAAATTTTGAGACGAACCCTAAGTAAATAAGGATAAGAGTTTGGTTAGCCCGATATGGGCTAATTTAAATTATTATTTATTTTTTTCAGTATACGACTCCGAGTGTGACATGCCTAAAGTATCTGGTGATTGTGGTGAACGTTTAGTAAGGTATTACTTCAACCGTGCAACAAATAAATGTACAAGCTATATATATTCTGGATGTGGTGGAAATAAAAATAATTATGAAGATGCAAATGCTTGTAGCAGAACTTGTGAAACTGGTAAGTGAAATTCCAGGGGTAAATTGTAATTCCTAAATAATTTAAAGTATGGTGATGGACTCAAGTCCAAACTATTAAGAATTAATAATTTTTGGTCTTCGTATGACTACAGCGAATACATGTTCTCTAAGGACACGTTTACACGGAAAATCGTTGCGGGCGAAATGAACTGTCAAGGCTTCTGTGATTGGTTAAATTTTTCCGACGGAAATATTTAACCAATCACAGAAGCCATAACAGTTCATTTCGCCTATAGAAAGTCTTCGTGTAAACGTGTCCTAAGTCCACCTTTGGAGTTATTCCACGTTGATCTCGTTTAAACGATATTTGTTTTCAAACAGAGCGTTTCAAACCAGTGGCGGATCCAGCCCTAGACAGAGTATTACGATGGAATACAATTAATTTTAATTCTTAATAACTTTATGTATGACAATACTCTTAAGAGACCCAGTGTCATACATAAAATAATTAAAATTAATGACCTTGAGTATCCCTCTTACTGCTGTGGTTAAGCAAAAGCATGTTCTGAGTCCGCCTGTGCAAACTGCTAACATCCTCATGTTTTCTTGATTTTGTATGCAACTTGCAGAGAATGTTAAGCCTGCTGTAAAAAAATCTAAGGAAAGCATAAGGAACGAAATTAACTGAAAGAGGGATGGCAAAGGTTATCTAGAGCCCGCTTCACTCCCATCAATTTTATTCAGAAGTGTTTTTGTGCATACGTTTTATGCTATATGACACTTCTTCCGAGATGAAAATGAAGCGACTTGTGAAACGAATTAAAGCGAATGTTGGAGACGAACCCTAAGTTTCACGTCCTAAAACAGCGAAAAGGATTGTTCTTATTTCTGCTACCCTGTAACAGAAATCGTTTAATGGTCTGTAACAGTGGTACCGAACGTATTAACAACAAAGTAAAGTTGAAAAGGAATTTCTCAACATCCAGAATGAAACGACGTAAGATCGGAGATACAGTTCATCCCGTCGAAGTGGGGCACGCAAGGGGGCAAAATACCGTCCCATTTACGAGGTTCCCACTAAACGAACTTCCGATAAGTGGAACTATAGTTAAAATGTCCCACTTATCGGGTTTTTAGGGCATTTTGTGTATTGAAAGATGTCTCTTTTTTAGAAATGTAAACATTCGGATGTCATATTTTTTTTTTAAATCGAACTATAAACGTTCAATTCTTCGAATAATCATATGAAAGTCCCACTTAAGCAGGCTTTTTTTCGGAAGAGACATTAAAAAACGGTCCCACTTAGCAGGGGTCCCACTTATCCAGGGTCCCAGTTAAACGGGTTTTTCTAGCCTGGGCGAGTGCGTGAAATCCAAGTGAAACAAGAAATTTGTCCGACTTAAAAAGTCCCACTTATCTTAGGGTCCCACTTAGCGTGGTCCTACAGTGCGTTAATAAGAAAAATATCCTATGCAATAATAATAAATTTATAACTTTTTCCTTCTTCTTTTTAGCTGCAACATGCAAAGATATTTCAGGAGTTTGTAAAAATTGGGCTGAAAAGAACTTTTGTGAAACTAGACGTCATATTATGAACGTTTACTGTAAAAAGACATGTGGATTCTGTACTTAATATTTTCACCACCTTCAATTTCTTTGTGCAATAGATCGAATAAGAATAGAAATAAATGACGTTTTATTAGATGATAATGGCGAACCTGTTTAAAGGGCCATCCGCAGAATTCGTATAGAAATTCGCGCCAATTTTCATTCAGCTGGAGTGTCTTTTTACAACTCAGTATGCAGAAAGAAACTTCTTCTGAGATGAAAATAGTACGATTGGTGATACGAACTTTAATGGATGGGCCTGAGGGATATAATTATTATTTAAATAAAATATCCCGCTATTGTACAAAGTGTAAACCAGCCATAATAAAAAAAGACTCGAAATGAGATAATGAAAGTTTTAATGTGGAGTTACATTTAGAACTTTTTGATAGTATCATTAGTAGCATTTGACACACCAACACAAAATTAGTGCAATATTTCACCAAATGACGACATTCTCAATAAATACGTAATAACATGAAAACATGATGGAGTAATGACAAACATAAAAAACGTCTATGGATATGGATCTTATCGTGTTTTGAGTATTTTTTGTATTGGCGTATATCTTTTGTATTGGCGTATTATTGTATTGTCGTATGAAGTTAACACCAAAGATCAGCAATTATTGACTGTGTCTCTTCTGGTTAAACATTTTATTATTATAAATTCTATCACGTGTCGTGATATAACTAAACAGTAATTTCCATCAAGGGAAAAATATAATGAGTGTTTTCATACTCCTATATAAGGTTAACTTTCATTTGAATCTTTTTGGTTGGACGATAATGACGTCTTTTTGTTATCGTATAATCAAATTCTTTGCTGTGGCGGGTTTAGATCTAGTCAGAGCACCAAGATGGAGATTAAAATTAACTATTTTTTAAAAGCTTCGCAAATAATCAATTTTAAAGGCTAATGCCTTTAATGCCTTAAAGGCTAGCCTTTTAAGGGCTAATGGCTATTGTTAACTATTAAAAATACATGACTGTTAGTCGATATTTGATTGCTGTGACTAGCATGTTCCAGCTCCGTATATGTTGATATTGCTCAAACGCTTTAACAAATGAAAGTGGGCTTTCACAAACAAATCGAACAAAAGAGTAATTCCTCCCCGAAGCCTCCTCACTACTTCGCTGAGTTACGGGGCAGTAGGTTTTTAGTTGCTGTCTGCTCCGGTTTAGATATTTTTCTACGAATTATTTTATAGAAATCTTTTACAATTTAATGGAGTGTTTAAGGTAGTCAAAGCGTCAAGATGGAAACTAAAATTATTTTATTATTAATAGTTAAAAAATGATCATTAGCCTTGAAAGGCTAAGGGTCATTTGTTAAACGAACATAAATTATCTACTTCTGCTCTCCAAGTCTTAGCGTGCTGTATCCTCCTATGCCAATTATGCTTTCTTCCCATATATGCATCGTGTACTTTTTTATATATATATTCTGATGAAAATCTTGCTAAATACGCAGAGTTGGGTCATGATATAAGAATAGACAAAGCTTAATTATCAAGGCCCAGAGTCAGTAATTTGTTGTACGTAAATAAATATCCCATGAGCAACTTAATATATCAAATTTAGTTCCGATTTGGGTTGTTATAGTAATAAATTATATCTAAGGTCTGGATCCGTCTATGAACTATATACCCCATAGCGCAGTGGCGGATCCAGCCCTAGTCAGAGCAACAAGATGAAGAACTATACGTTTTAAAAGCAATTAAGAATTAATGAGTTTGAGTCTCTCTTGTACCGCTGTGACTAAGCAAAAGCATGTTCTGAGTCCGCCTCCATAGCGCACAGTGGCGGATTAGAGACCATCTTCATAGGTGAAGCAATTAAAATTTAATAACTTTTATTCTCCGTTTTACTGGTGTGACTAAGTAAAAAAAAGTGTTCTGAATCCGCCTGTAGCACAACCTTGTGTTATGTGATGGACAACTGCAGGTTATTCAATTAATTTGTTATGCAGGCTTTCATGCAATCAGCTAGTTAGTTAGAGCAAGATTGCTACTTTTAGATTATAGTTTTGTACATTATATAGCTTTTTATTACAAAATAAACGTTTGCATTTGTCTGTGTTCGAAATTGTACAATTTTTATCTCACAATGTACAGAGGACTTAAAGAACATGCTTTATACCTATTAAAAGCATAGAGTAGAATCTCGAAGTCATTAATTCTTAATTGAATAATATATGTTGATGGATTTCTAAAGACCCATCGAGATTTGCTAAGATGCCATCTCTCCACTGTAATGATCTGACATATACACTTCTCCTGAGATTGTACGATTTTTGAAACGAATTTACCGAATGATTTTTAATATGTTTGATAGGAAACTCTTCATATTTAGCATTGGAAATAATACAACGAGCCACATCTCAATAATTACATTTAAATGACATCATAAGAACGTCTTTAGACGTAATAATTGCTTTGTACACGTCTTCAAATGCACTATTCATAAATTCATGATAGAAAGAATATTTGCATCACTAAAACATGCTCGAAAATCGTCTACGATTACCATTTTCATAACTTGAAGTCCAATGCCATAATTCGTTTTTATGTTCAAATGTTAAAGGTTTGTCTGGTTTATGTAAGAAATGGTTAAGTTGTGTCTTACGGCAAAAGAATTAGTTATCATTAAATCTTATGTCATGCGTAGAGGCGGAAGCAGCCATCTGTACGTGTTCTTCAAATTATGTGTTCGGTAAATATTTGAAAAATTTCTACAGAAGTTTCCTTGGTGGAGTTCATTTTTAGCATTGTTGCAGGCTTAAAGCCTGCAACAATGCTAAAAATGCACTCCACCATGCTCGATATTTTAGAGATTTGTTACATATTTACCGAACAGATATTTTGAAGAACACCTCTGGAGGAAGTAGTGGAACCAGCCCTAGTCTGAGCATCACGAAGGAGTGAAAAAGTTTTAATTCTTAATAGCTTAATGTATGATGACGGTCTCAAAAAATCCATCATAATCATTTAGGCGATTACAAATTAATGACTTTGCGTCTCCATTTTAACTGTTGTGACTAGGTTAAAGCATGTTCTGAATCCGCCTCTGCAATTGTAGGGTTTAATTAGTTACATTTCTTAGGAACCGTCTCAAAAATTCGCTTCATTCCGGTCAATTTTCATCACAGATGAAGTGTTTTTGTGCGTACTTTGTATGCACAACAATACTTCATTTGAGGTGAAAATGAAGCGGTTCGTGAAGCGAATTTAAGCAAATTTTTAAGACGGACTCTTAAAATTTTCATTCATACAAATTGTCTTTATCATACTTTGTATGCACCTTTGTGTGGGATGAAAATGAAATGAATTGTGAAGGAAAATTTTATAATAAAACGGTTCCTTCTTTTGGTTTCTCCGTTATTTCGGATGCTTCAATTTGGTTATAGTTTAATGCATAGTGATGGTAAGATATCCATCGCCATACATTAACCAATTAAAACCTAATGAATTTGACCCAGCTGGCACACAACCTTAAAACAACGTTGTAGCAACGTTATCACAACGTAAAACGTTGTAATAACGTTGCCACAGCGTTGTTTTAGCGTTGTGTGCCAGCAGGGAAGTATCTGTTTTACTGGTGTGAATAGGCATGTTCTGCATCTACATTTATATCAGGTTGATATATCAGCGTATTTATAATGTAATCTCGGTTCGCTTTCTAGTACTGGATACAAAATATGAAAATCTTCGTAGATGCGTGCCAGAGGTAGACTCAGAACATGCTTTTACCTAGTCGCAGCAATGAAATGGAGATTAAAAGCATGCTCAAAGTCAATAATTCTAATAGCATTCTGTATGATGATGGGTCTCTAAAGACCCATTATCATACAGAATGCTATTAAGAATTTAAAATTTTAACTCTTCATCGTGTTGCTCTGACTAGGGTTGGATCCGCCACTGCGTGCCCTTTACTTTTTGTAATCTGAGTGAAAATAAAGGTTTTGACATCAACTAACTTCTATGCCACGCAATTATGATTTTTTTCTTCAGTTAACTCACACTGCTGTACTATCTCAACGCACTTTTTATTACATCCAGACTCTAATATACACTGACTCACTGCAAAAGAAATGTGGTTTCTTTTAGCGAAATTACGATACAAACAACTTGAAGAAATCTGGAAGAAAACTCCAGATTTCTGTAGATTGTTGAATTAAATCGCTTCCACTTTTTATGTTGGATATTGTTGTTTTTTATTTCTAAATTTCTGTGGTCTGTTTTTTCTGTTGTCTGTTTTTTCTGTGGTCTGTTTTTTCTACTTTTTCTACTCACTGCATGAAAATCAGGATAAGCGGAATCCGATATTATGTCCGATTATTTGACTTTTAGAGAAAATCTGTTACAACTTTTCTAGAAAAGTCAAATAATCAAGTTATTCCGATTTTCGTATTAGTTACTCTTTAGTTTAAAGTTGTATTTATTTATACATTTTTGTCATAATTATCGACGCTTTTTTTAAATAATTTGATTTCTTCTTTTTTATATACCTTTCCTATTTTATATCTATTTTTTTCATTCAAACAAATCTTCCTTCAAGGTTTCTAGTCTAACAGGCAATATCCCAGGCCTTTTAGGCGTTTACCATTCTGAAGCTGCCCCTTGAATTATATCCCAAAAATATACAGTTTTTTTAAAAAAAATTAGGTATTTTTAAGACTATTTTACATAAATATTGCCCTTATTAAACTTATCTGAAACTGCCCTCCTATTCTAGATTAGACCAGAGGCGGACTCAGGACACGGTTTTACCTAGTCACCGCACTAAAATGGAGATTCAACGCATGCTCAAAGTGATTAATTCTAATAGCTTTCTGTATGAAGATGGGTCTCTTAGACCCATCATCATACAGAAGACTATTAAAAATTAAAACTTTTCCTTATGTTGCTCTGACTAGGGCTGGATCCGCCACTGTAGACCCCGGCTGGCCATTATAAATATGAGGAGTAATTCTAACCTTAGAGAGAGAGCATTACAATATGTATTGTACGTTGAGGGTCTATTTTCATGGGGGTTTGTTTCACCTACCTAATTTCTTATATCAAATTATTGTGAGACAATGAAACTTGGCACGTTATAACGTTGACAGCGCTTAATTAATACTACCTGCTGATTCACTGAATGACGATGTCAGCATTTCTAATTTCTTAAAGATAGAACGGTAGTTTCTAATAAAAAAACGTTATTTATCCAATAAAATAATAGAAAAAAATGTTTTTAGATTGTCCTCTCTCCCCTATACACAATCAATGGGATTAATTTGATTAATGATTCATTTTCTAAAATCAAAAAGCATGCTTCAAACTTACACTTTATATGGCCTTAACTCATTCAGTTATTGTGTTCTGTGCTGTGTTTTCTTATTAAAATTTCTATAATGAACGCATGCTGCTGTAGTTTTCGAAGGTCAATCAGGATTCAAAGGTATGTAGAAGCTGATTTCATCTTTTATACCAGCGATGTGAAGATCATTTTATGTGAATTTAAAAAGTACACTATTTTGAGTAAATATTTTGTGTTTTTTCCTGTTAAACATCATTCTTTACGATTATTACAGAAGTTATTGATACTTTTGATAAATCACAACATGTTCTCTCTGTTACCGCTTTTATAACTCCATATCTAACTGCATAAAGCGATAACAAAAGTAAGTTTTACTTTCTCAGATAAGTTCTCTCGACAAAATTTTGTGTATCGTGGAATCCACGAAAGACATAATCACGTGACCCATTTTGTGTAGCCTTTAACCATTCTTGTTTTATTTTTTCAATGTTAGGTGTAAAACAAGAAATTCGAAACAAACAAACATTTGCTTTGAAAAAACACTTTTTTTGTAAAGTTAGTGATATTATATATTTATTTCCCCTCAAAAAGACGCAATGGGAGAGATTTTTACCAAAAAAAAATTTAACTACGTTTATAAATTAATTCCTTATTATTTTAAAGGATTAAGTAAGAACTGTGGAATGGTATGGGTGCTATCTTGCTCCTTTAACAAATATGAACATTTGAGTAGACCGGAGAGTAAGGAAAAAAATTAAGATTTAATTAATTAAAAATAGATTTTCTGGTAAAAAATAGATTTTAAACTCTCTTAAATGCATAGTAACTATATCTTTTAGCAAATACTACGTTATTATTAAGCAAGTGTGGCCATCTTGTAAGATGTCGACAACGGCAAGTTAAAAATAAAAACAAATCGATATAGGGTCAAATATACTTCTTTGAAACCAGAAATCTTCTGAAGCTTGACCAAATAAAATCGAACCTTTCGTAAAAAAATCCTTCAAAAAAAAGTATATCATGAAATTTTCAACTGCTGAAAGCAAACTTCAATACATACATAAAAAGAAAAAGAATTTAGAAGCTTCGTTTACAATTCATGGAGTTTCGAAATTATTTGAAGATAATAGCAGAGTAGAAACGTGTTTTTGGATCGTAATTATATCAATTCTACTGGCTTTTTCAAATTATGTTTTTATTAGTCAAGTAAAGAAATACTTCGATTACGAATCAAGAACTGACATAAAAACTGTTGTAACGGAAAAAAATATTTTTCCTTCAATAATATTTTGTGAATGGAATATGTTTTCTGACTTCATAACAACTTATTGCAACATCGACAACTCTAGTGCAAAATACTGTGATTCTAAAAACAGAAACAATCCATCTATTTGGCAACAATGGCATTGCATTGCGAGAATTGGTAATGAATGCAAGCACTCAAAATATATCCAACCTCGCTTTGGAGATTCTTGTCTCGTTTGGAATCATGATGGAACGTATAATGCTACCGACAACTTGGTTGTGATTAGTTTTGCAGTAAAAACTGATTATATTCCAAAATTGTCTGTTTTTGCGAAGGATCCTGAACTAACCTATCTAGATCCATATACAAATGGAATGACTATCTATCCATTTCAAGATGTCCGAGTCACAATTGATTCAACCATCTTTAAACGGTTAGCTAAACCTTACCAAACAGGATGTCAAGATTCTAGTGAGTTTAATATCTTTCCAGGACGGTATGATCGAACTGGCTGCTTGCATTCCGTCCACCTAATGAATATACTTAAACAGTGTGGAGCATTACCTGATTACTTCACAACATTGATACCGAAACATCTTATAGCAAAATACAAACAAAATAAAACTGCTGTAGATGCCAGAGCATGTCAAGATAATACTTTTACCAGTCCAATATCATATTCTAAATGTCCGCTGCCATGTCATGAAACACGTCATAAAATCTCGACAACTGTGCGTTTCCTTTCTGCTATACCAACTATGAAACAAGCAGATAACAAGTATATTTATAATATCTATGTTAACATGGAACATATAAATTCTGTTCGTTTGATTGAAGAAAAAGAATTACTTAATTGGGAAGATATTATTGCGTTTGCAGGTGGTGTTCTTGGATTACTGGTCGGTGCTTCAGTAATGTCGTTTATTGAAATGCTCTTTTATATATATCTTTGTTGTTGGGAGAAAATAATATTGATCACTGATAAAGAAGATATTAAGCCTGAAATTAACTAAAAGACATTTGAAAGAATGGATGCGCTTAGACCATCTCAAAACTGGTGGTAGGAAGTAGCTTATTCGATAGGCAATAACATTGAGATTTCAAAAATGTATACAGTCCAACCCCGCTAAGTGGGACCCTTGAAAAGTGGGACCCTGGATAAGTGGGACCCCCGCTAATTGGAACCGTTTTTTAATGTCCCTTCAGTGAAAAAGCCTGCTAAAGTTGTTCGCTTAAATTGGACCCCCGCTAAGTGGGACGGTTTTTTGTCCCCCTTGAGTGTTCCACTTAGCGGGGTCGAACTGTACTTTTATCATACGATTCTTAGCGGTTCAACAGATATTTAACAATATTCTAAAAATGTGTACTGGGTTTACACATACCTTAAATTACTTTTTATTTGAAATTAACATAATTGTAAATCATGGCTATGCGATATAGCTAGCACTAGTAGCTAGAAAACAACACGTACTGTAGTATAACTGTACCCAAAGTGTTATTAGGGAGTTTACGCACAGTCTAATCTGTGACGACAACGAAGATTTCACCTTTGTGTATAATAGGCTACATGTGTTCCATCCTGCAAGATGGAACGCAAGTAGCCTTTATGCACAAAGATAAATACAGCGTTACCGTCGTAGATTAGGCTCTTCGTATACTCCCTAATATTAGTTCGTCTGTGCCAGTATATCTCGCCTTTGTTCCGAGAGTAATTTGTCTCTCTTTTTTTTGAATAGGGGAGACAAAAGAAAGAAATGACTTTGGGTAGGACAACATTTTACGCTTTCAAATAGAGTTCATAATTCACTCTGTTTGATTTATGCAATTTGACTTTTAGTTTAGAGGTTTGAAATTTGAAACCACTTATGTTATCAATCGTCTAGTGATTAAGCCATTCAGTGCTGTAAACCGCTGTGATAACCAATCATTGTTTGATCTCTGCTACTGCTGTAGCAGAAATCAAACAATGATTGGTAATCACTTACAACTTCTGCACTGAATGAGTTAAAAGTAAAAACATTTAATTCAAATCTGATGCCTTTAATTTGTTTTATTGGTTTTTACAAATTGGTGTAACGTGATTAGCTTAGAAAGTATATAGCTTAAAGGCTGGGATAACTAAGTTCCTGAGGCTTATTTCAAGTGACTTTTTTCGTTTATGTTTTATTTTGAAATAAGGTTTGTAGAAAGATTATCTCAGAAGTACTAATAAGATATGGAACGAGAAGAATTTGTAGCAGAAATGACACCTATCACTTCTAAGAAACCTAAACGTAAGTTCCTACCCTAAGGTGGTTTCAGAACATGTTTTTACCTAGAGTCGCAGAAGTAAAATGAAGACTCAAAGTCATTACTTTTTAATTGCTTAATGTTTGATGACGATCTCAAGAAGATCGCCATACATTAAGCTATTAGAGATTAAAACCCTAGTAGAAATCTATGGTGATGCTCTCACTAGCAGAGGCGGACTCAGAACATGCTTTTACCTAGTCAAAGCAATAGAATGGAGATTGAAAGCATGCTCAAACTCTTTAATTTTTAATTGCTTTTGTATGATAATGGGTCTTTAAAGACCCAATATCATACAAAAGATATTAAGAATTAAAATGTTTAGTTCTTCATAGTGCTGTCCTGACTAGGGCTGGATCCGCCACTGACTAGGGCTGGATCTGCCGTCTGCTGGCTTGTAATGACAGATATCTGAGACAATAAAATGATAGCATTTATTATCAAGCCAACATTTTTAATTTTTTATATATACTGTATTATGACAACCCGGTTTCCAGGGTCATCCTATTGATATAGGTAAAGGTTGATTTCTACTAGTAGCGTATAACCTGCATATTAATGTTTAAAATTTCTATGCTACGCGTTCGAAAAAAAACGTCCATTGACTTCAACTTATTGGCACAACTTTCGTACAGATAAGTTTTACAGTTTTTTGTAGCCAATCGGATTTCAGTATTTTTTACGCGTTTTTAACTCAAAATACAAAAATCTCACTCGTTAGAAAACTGTTCGAAATCCGTTCGAACGCGTGGCAGTGAAATCACATCAGAAACTTTGTTAAGGGTCCCCGTATCGAAATTCAAAATTTCCAATACGGTATCTTGTGTAAACTGTCTTTCTGTTCACAAGTTTGAGTCGTATCGAAACTTCAGTACGGGCGAATTTCGATACGGAGTGAGAAATACCGTATCGAAATTTTACCACGGGTTAAGATTTTCCATGTGAACAGTCAGGTCGTAGTGAAATAAAAAGATACATCATCGCGCATGCTCAAGTTGTCATCGCGCATACTCAAACCATCAACTAACATGTGCTGTCAGCAAAAGGAAATCATGTAACTGTGAGTTGTTACTCACTACGGCTTCATGTGAACAGCACAATTTTTAACCCGTAGTGATATTTTGATACGTGTACAGTAATCAAAATTTGTACATACATTCTATAGAGTCGGATCTAGAAGCTTGAAATACCTATCGGTAAAAACTTCGTCGGTACGAAGTGACGAAAGTTTCAGCCAGTGACGAATAATTTGTACCGACAAATAATTTATGCCGACGAATAAGTAGTACCATTTCTGAAATTTTTCCTATGCAGTCCCTGACAGTTATCTTAAACTTTGGTAGGGTACAGTTTGAGTATCTATCATTTGCAATGCCGTTTCCTCCTACTTTCAAACAGTTCTACCTACGAAAATTTTCTCTAGTGACTGTTATTAAACTATATAAGTCTTCAAGAAAAATCACGCTGTAAAGTAAATAGGCGAAACAAGCGATCAGTATCAGAAGTGCACGACTTATACAGTCAGGGATTCATTATTAAAAATTCAGAAATGGTACAAATTATTCGTCGGCAAAAATTATTAGTCGGTACAAAGTGGCGAAATTTTCAGGAGGTGACGAAAATTTGTACCGACGAAAATTTATACCGATGAAGTTTTAACCGATAAGGTAGGCAAGAGCCTGCGAAGAATTGTAAAACCATTAAAATTCAAAGAAATGGTTTTAAACTTTTTCGCAGGTGTTTGTCTACTCTTAGATCCGGTCCTGAGTAGGATTCAATTTTATGCATATTACCGAGAGACAGCTGCAAATGAAGCGAAATAGACACATGGAAAAATAAATATTGTCCATTTATTGGAAGTTTAATAACTGTATGGGATCTTCACAGGATAGGCAAGTATTAATAATGACGTCAATTTGAATGTCATATGGCTCACTTAAACCGATCCAACATTTACATCCAACTTCAAAATTATGGATGTTGGATGAAATGTTGGATCGGTTTAAACACTACAAAATTTCAACCAACATCAGCCAGAATGAACGAGTAAATAATGCTGGTGTGAATGTTGGATGTGAATACGAATCGACGACTTCATCCAACATCCATCCAACATTGCATCCAACATGATTAAAATGGTTGGATGTAAATGTTGGATCGGTTTGAGTGGGCCTATATGATGAATGTCTTCTGAATCAATTTCTATCCAATTTGATTACCTTTTGTTTTAGAAAAAGCCCGTCTCATTTTA
Source organism: Bougainvillia muscus (assembly GCA_032352715.1). NCBI lineage: Eukaryota > Metazoa > Cnidaria > Hydrozoa > Anthoathecata > Bougainvilliidae > Bougainvillia > Bougainvillia muscus. The sequence continues at coordinate 48 of JAUCNQ010007238.1, read as the reverse complement.
ATTATTGGAATATTAGCGTTGATATTACTGGCTTTGATAATCACCTTA
>JAUCNQ010007016.1:2231-14105 GCA_032352715.1 Bougainvillia muscus | reverse complement strand
CAAGGGACCGAAGAAAATGGTTTGAGTTAACGCGAGTTCGAGTTATCCGAGTTCGAGTTACCGGGATTATACTGTATACCATTTGCGATACCCATTTTGTGGACGATCCTTAAATAATCAAATCTCTGACGTATAATTAGAGATTAATGGCGTGTTTTTAATAATCTTGGAAGCATTACATCATCATTGTACAATCAAATACCTTATAGCTATATTGTTTATTTTTCGACCCAAAATCTGCTTTTAATTTTTAACCATGATAAAAAGATTGAGTGGATTGCCTATACCCACAATATTTACTATACGATTTGCGATACTAATTTTGTAGACTAAGTGATGACGATGCACATTATTTGTAATCACAGTTTTTAAATTATGATTTTTTAAAAAAACATTTATTGGTGTAACTGACCAGAAAGAGCTTTAACGCATTCAGTGCCACAAACCGTTGTGATAACGAATCATTGTTTGATTTCTGCTACTGATGTAGAAGATCTACATCCTACAAGACTTTTATAAGGAGAAGAAGATAATCTAAATGCAGAGGACAATGGGCTACTTCGTGTTGGATATAAAGTATTTCTTGCTGGATAACTGCAGGTTGTTCTCTTGCTAAATAACATCCCAGTGGCGGATCCAGCCCTAGTCAGAACATCACGATGAAGAACTAAACATTTTAATTCTTAATAGCTTTTGTATGATAATGGGTCTTTAAAGACCCATTATCATACAAAAGCAATTAAAAATTAATGAGGTTGAGCATGCTTTCAATCTCTATTCTACTGTTTTGACTAGGTAAAAGGATGTTCTGAGTCCGCCCATGCATCCTGTTTAAGTCAAAGCAGCATCTCGAAAGAATCTCGCCAAATAATTTTTTGGCTTCATATTTTATCTTTCTAAAGTGAACGAGATATCATACTTACATTGGCTTGTGTTTAGAACTCAAAACTTAGTACAGTTGCGTTATGACATGGGCGAATTTTCGTTTTTAACTTCTCTAGAACCCCGCAAATGCATTTTCTACACCGAAATTTTCCTATGACAATGCTATCAATCTGGTCACTGATAAAGTCAGATAAACACTAACTATTTCCAAATAAGTTTTGATGGATTTATTTTTATATATGTTTGGCGTCATATAATACCTCACATTGTTAAGAAACAATGAAAGAAATATGATGCAATCATTCTCCGGAGAATGTACTTTTTCTCACAAAGGAATTAACCGCAAAATTTGCATGTAAAATCATATCAATTCAGAGGTAGACTCAGAACACGCTTTTACCTAGTCACAGCATTGAAATGGAGATTCAAAGCATGCTCAAAGTGATTAATTCTGATAGCTTTCTGTATGAAGATGAGTCTCTTAGACCCATCATCATACAGAAGCCTATTAAGAATTAAAGCATTTAGCTCTTCCTCGTGTTGCTCTTACTGAATAGGGCTGGATCCGCCACTTCAATTTTCATCGCAGTATCAGTGTCTTTGTGCATACTTAGTATACACAAAGACACTTCTTCTGCGATGAAAATGGTATGACTTTTTTGGAATTGATATGAACATTCTTTTCATTAAAGATGAATCTCATTTACCTAACAAATTGGTGACAGAATTGTAGCCTTTAATACACGATGTCGAAAAATGGCCAAACATACTTAAACAATCCTACAGCAAATGCTGCAGGATTGTTAAAGCGTGTATGATCATTTTCTAACACTATGTATTAAATGGTTAAATAAAGGTCCCTGATTGGATGTGATTAACATGTCTTCAAAAGTTGATATTATTTTCATCCAATCAAATACCATTATTTCTTTTTAAGTAAATTAATTGTGAAAGTAGGAAAAAAAACTTTAGATTTGTGACCGCATACATATTTGGCATAGTACATAGGTTCTTGAATTTAGGGTCTTTTTTCAACATTAACGACCAAATGGTAGTGTTCATATGGTGACTTCAATCTTATATGCATAAAAATACCTACTATTTCTTGAATGATCTTAGAATGTGTATATATTCATATGAATGTTAAAGGGAAGGCTAAAATTACCACCATATGTAATGGCAATAGTTAGAGGTGATTTTCCCATTGAGTTACTGTGAAACCTCATCATTTTATCAATATTTTCTCAAAAATTGGTCACCATTTTCAAATTTTAGAACATTTAGAAGCCACAGTCAAGGCCAGTGGCGGATCCAGCCATAGTCAGAGAATCGCGATGAAGAACTAGAAACGTGAATTCTTAATTGATTTCTGTATGGTGATGGTCGTACAAAAGTAACGACTTTGCAGGGCCGGTGACGCCATCTTTAAAGTGATGGGGCCATATTTACATATTTAGTGACTAAGAGAGGATCCACCATGGTTGGGTCCGATTGGGGAAATTTTGTTTTTTACCCTCTCTACATTGGCTAAAAATGCATTATTGCATGCTTCCTTACAGGTTTAAGCCTTAATGTCCCGCATAGTTGAGCATTGGACTTAAAAAACCCATTACTAAGCAAAAAAGTGGGAGGGCCATGCCCCTCCCGGCGTCGCCGGCCCTGCTTTGAGTCTTCATTTTGAGTCTTTATTTTAATGCTGTGAGTAATTAAAAGCATTCAAAATCATTAGAATAGGGAGTAGAAGTTAAAGACCAGGGCCAAGTTTTTCGAACGTTGGGGCGGATTCAGAACGTGCTTTTTCCTAGTCACAGCAATGAAATGGAGATTCAAGCATGCCCAAAGTCATTAATTCTAATAACTTTCTGTACGATGATGGTCTCTAAAGACCCATTATCATACAGAAAGCTATTAAAAATTAATACTTTTAACTCATCCTCGTGCAGCTCTGACTAGGGCTGGGTCCGCCACTAGATATTTGTTTAATTTTATTTTAACCAATCAGAATTGATTAAAAATCAATTCTGATTGTTTAAAGTTAGATTTAATACGGGATTAAGCTAGTCAGAGTTTAATCCGCGTTTGAACGGAACCAGGACCCGAAACAGGACCCACATTGATAGCAGGATCTCGACGCTGAAGTGGCCATCCTGTATAAAAAATCGGAAATAATAAAAATAACATGCTTTTTTACTTATTTGAAGCAGTGCAATGGAGACTCAAAAGTCAGTAGGTTCTAATCTTGAGGGATTACTTATCACATTTACAACAAAATGTCTATAAAAATGTATGCACAAAGACACTTCTTCTGAATTAAAATTGGTACAAATTTCTATACGAAATTTTGGGATACGATACAGTCACCTCCCGCTATCCCGAACCTTAAAGTGACCGGGAAAAAAGTTCGAGATAGCGAGGAGTTCGAGATAGCGAGTGCGTGCACTGGGTGAATAACGACCAAGGGACCGAAGGATTTGTTCGAGATAGCGCGTGTTCGAGATTGCGGGAGTTGACTGTACTTAAACACGCCGTACAAACGAAGTAACCATATGAACAAAAAGGACAATGTAGAAAACCTTTGTGGCTCTTTATTCTTATACCTTATCATGATACTTACAAACCGCTTGTCTTTACTAACTTTATATTAACCCTTTCAGTGCCGTAAGTCGCTGTGACCGCTGTGATTACCAATCATTGTTTGATTTCTGCTACGTCTGTAGCAGAAATCAAACAATGATTGGTAATCACACACATCATCGGTACTGAATGAGTTAATAATTTTTTCGTTTCTATGTATTTTATTCATCACTAGATAAGTATTTTAAAAGGATAAAGCAGAGATATCTCTGGATAAAGAAAGAGTAGAAGCACGTTCGTACGTGAATGTACGTGTATGTTCTTTAAAAGGGACTGTCTGAATATACCACCATATTTAAACAATAGTACTAGAAATAGCTCAGTTTTTATATATTTAGAGAAGTATCTTTTGGGAATACTTTGAGACGGATTCGGAGCATGCTCACTTAGTTTCAGTAGTACAATGGAGACTCAGAAGTCATTAATTTTTAATTACTTTGGTGATGGTCTCATCACCATTTGATTAATATAAAGAATTAAAACTTCTAACTCACCAGCTTAATGTTCTGACTTTTCACTTGACTCTTCTCTTAACTCATTCAGTTCCGAAGATTGTGATTACGAATCATTGCTTGATTTCAGCTACATTCGTTATCACAGCGGCTTGCTTGGAAAATATATTTTTTAAGCATTCTGAACTTAATTATTGTCATTGAGATTGAATTCAATTCAATTAGGATTAAATATGATATTAACCAATCAGAATTGATTGAGATACGAATTCTAATTGGTGAATTAACAGGAATTTTATTTAGCTATGATTGAAGAAAATTTGCACTCTAGATAAATGGAAATTAACTTCGTTAATTGATAAATTGATAAATACATAAATAAACTTTTCTTTCGGCAAACGTTCTATCTTTGTGAAAACAACATAAAATAGCACGTCAGCCAAAAGAAAAGTTCATTAATTTATTAATTTGTGCTAAGAAGTCCCGTGTTTTAATTTCTTTAAAGAAAGAACCTTTCGCGAATTAGCGAATTTTTCACGAGAATTAACTTTTTTTACTCGGGTTTTACTCCTCAGGGAAAAATTATATTGTTTTCGTTGAGGAAAGTTCCATACTTTTCTTTCTTATCTTCAAAAACAATAACAAAAAGGATCTTTAGATTTCTTGACGTTCGCGAGTCTAAAACTCTTTTTTTTCGCGAGAATAAATATTCGCGATTTATAGATAACAAATATTTCGCGAGACCGAACTTTCACGAATTTGGTTAAAAATCGCGAAATCGCGAAAGAGTGAAAACAAGTGGTTTTGAACCTCTTGGCGTAACGTACTACACAAAACGAATTATATTCGCAACTTAACGTGAAAGTGGTACCAGTAGTGTCACTTATTTTTATTCCGTTCTCACTAAGTCCTTGTTTCTACTAGGATCACATATGAATCACATTATTTCCGTTGTGTTACCGATAATAAAATTTTAACGTGAAGACCGGGCCTTAAAAGCAGACATTCGAATTAGAATTCTCTTCTACGCATCTTTGCAGACGGGTAGTTATATATCTCCACTATGATATCTAGTCACAGACTTATTTTTGTGAAATTGACATTATGAAAGTTAAGCCTGGTTCTCACTTAGCATCGCAAGCTTACAATCGTGAACCTTACAACGATAAGTGAGAACCAGCCTTTAAAATGTAATTTCTATTATATTTCACATGCTATTCAGAACAAAGAACAAATTCGAATTAAATTCGCACGATTTATACCTGGTTTCTACAATGTTCTGCAAATTATGTGGATTCTTTCTCGGTCTACGGTCGTAGTAAATAAGAACCATTCGTTTTTCTTGCTCAGTAGTACGTAAATTAGACCTGCATTCAATAACAAACTCGAAGACAAAATGGTGGTAGTAGCAGACACGTGTATACAACTTTTTGCGGTTTGCTGATGAAAATGAAAATCTTCGACCGGTTTATTTCCGGCCTTTGATCTTACCAATTAATCGTCTTAGATAGTGGTTATATCGTATTTCCAAAGTGATTTCAGTCATTTGCAGTTAGTTTGCAGTATAAACGAAGTTAGCCCAATCATAGCCCAGTTAGTTGGCTGGGTACCCTGCTGATTAGGGAAACCCAAAATAGAAAGACAGCACGAACCGGTTTAAGAGTTTTAGGTTAACATTAAATCTATTATTGCATGGTTATCGGAAAATTTGGCATATTTTTCTCGTCTTTAGTATTTATGAGCATATAGCCCAGCATATACTTTAGGATCAGAAACGTAAAATTTGCGAAATTTGCGGCATTAATTTTGGCGAATGATCGGTTCTGTCTTGTTTTTTTAGGCAAGATTGAAAAAAAAATCCTGCCAATAGGAGTTTTGTGGTGGTAAAATTGCAAAAAATTATATTTGCAAGAAGAAAAGATAATTTGCAGAAGAAATTTTCGTTAATGCCAAGTTTCCAATTTATTTCGCGGCATAAATATTCGCAAATCGAAATCTTTGAAAATTTTACGTCATTTATTTTCGCGATAAGGCCTAAAATTCGCGAAATTCGCGAAAATTTCTGCTCGCGAAGATTTCTGATCCTAAATTAGAAAATATGTCTTTATACTATATTTTCCTTTAAGGTTTTTATCACGTAACTAGCAAAATATCTGAAACAAAACTCCAAATATCTGCAGGTTGGTTAATAAAATTCTTAAAGGACTTGTCTTTTTGTCTTCGCTATACAAATTCGTTTCATTTTAATTCATTTTCATTGAGAAGAAGTGTCTTTGTGCATACTTTGTATGCATTATGACACTTCAGCTGAGATGAAAATGGAGCGAATTGTGAAGCAATTTTTTAATCATCTGAATTTTTGTTTTGTATTCAAACTGATTTGTAGCATTGTTTCTAAAACTACAGTACAAACAAAAACAATCAAAAAATCATATTATCCAATCGAACAACCTGCAGTTGTCCCTCGAATGATACAACATAACTTACAAGTTTTCTTGTGTTTTTCGGTGGATAACTGCAGGTTGTGTTATTGAATTACATGATATTTTAAGATAGTGAAAAGTTAAGAAATTTGTTTGTTAATTTGTGAAATAAGTAGAAAGGCGAAGAAAGAAGAAGAAAGAAGAAGAAAGAAGAAGAAAGAGGAATTGAAATCAAAAGAAAAGATATAAATAAGACTACCGTTATGGTATGAATCCTTTTATTACAGATTTATTCATTCAGTGCCGCAAGCCGCTGTGATAACGAATCATGCTACTTATGTAGCAGAAATCAAATAATGAATCGTTATCACTTATACATCTTTGGCACTGAATGAGTTAATTTACTCAGAAACTTATAAAGCGAATACTTGAGACATTATTAAAAATTACATCGTTAGTTTGACTTTTTGATATTGTTGGGTAATATTAAAATGGGTTTATCAGAAATAAGATTTTTTTTGGTAGTTAACATCAATTACGCCAAGTTTCATTGACTGTTCAACAGTCAATTCTGCAGATTCTGACCAGAGATATGTCTGTTCTGACCTAGGCATAGCATCAAGATGGAGACTAAAACTTAATAACTTTTACTATCTAACAAATGGCTGAAAAATAATACATTTTGTTCTTCATTTTATTGATTTGTCCAGATTTTTAAAAAACTCACCTACAACAGAGGCGGATTTTCAACATGCTTTTACTTAGTCACAGCAGTATCAGCAGTAAGATGGAGACTCAAAGTCAGTAATTTTTAATTACTTAATTATGGCGATGGTCTGTTAAGACCATCGCCATACATTAAGGTATTGAGAAGTAACACTGCTAGAAAACCATCGTGATGTTCTAAGAGCACGTTTACATGAAAACTTTCTATATGCGAAATGAACTGTCATGGCTTCTGTGATTGGTTAAATTTTTCCGTCGGAAAAATTTAACCAATCACAGAAGCCATGACAGTTCATTTCTCCCGCAACGATTTTCCATGTAAACGTGTCCTAACTAGTAGTGGATCCACCACTGTACTACGAACGGACCTTTTTTAATTACACAGTGGTTAATATTTGCATTAAATTTCCAAAAACCTTTATGAGGTCACTCGGTAAAACCTTTTGAGTATCTAGGCGTGCCTTATCTCCTGTTTTGTTTTCCAATCTCAGACAAAATCTTCTATATATTTTGTTTAAAAATTTATATTGTTATCTTATCTTATTAGTCTTCTCAAACGTTTGTTTTCTTAAAGATGTGTCATTTTCATCTCACGAGAAGTGTCTTTTATGCTTAATTGGTATCTGTGTATGCACAAAGACACTACTCCCGAGATGAAAACAAAAATAATTTATGCAAAGAGGTGTAACCTCCTAGATTTCCGAGACAAATGTCTGAGACAATTTCTTGGAGATTTAAACCTTAAGCTTCGGGGACACGGGAACAAATTTTCATGCGATTGGAACAAATAATTTTTTGTTTCAATCGCATATAAATGATGTTCGTGTCGCATTGCTATAAAATAATTCAACAAATGTGACTTCAGAGGCAGCCATCTTGTTGTTCTGTTGTTTATGGTTTGTCGTGTTAAACGTTAGAAATGTTTGAAACTTTCGGAAAAAAATCATGAAAGTGATTGGGTAATAAAGTAATTTTGCAAAGAAACTTGTTGCAAGTGTGCATTTTTTAATGTTTCTTATTTTGAAACAATTTTTTTGTTTCAGCAACAAAATAAAATTCAAATCGATTTGAATTTTTTGTTGTTGTTGCTGAAACAGATTTGATGAAGATAAAATGTTTCGCAACAAAAGATTCTTATCATGGGGACACACTGAAACATTTTCTCGCAATTGCAACGAATGATGATTTGTCGCAATCGCATGAAAATTTGTTTCCGTGTCCCCGAAGCTTTCATACCTAGTGAATCATTCTGCTTCAGGATTGTTAAAGCATGCGTAACCATTTTGTTACCATCAGGCATTAAAAGAGTCTAAGATTTTCTACTATTATTTCAAGAAAGTAGAACTTTTTCTTATCAAGTTCTTATGTCTTTTAGACCATAGACGGATGCAGAATACTCTTTAACCTACTCAAATAATAGTTTAATATTTGTTAACGATTTAAAATAATTAGTTTTAGTCTCAATCTTGATGCTCTGACTAGATCTGAATCCGCCGCTGCAGACGGTCATTAAAAAAAAACTTCCGGAGCACCACCTACACAAAACCTTTCTCAGGATAGATTCCGCCCCCCCCCCCCCCCTATCACATTTTTATACGTAACTTCTGAACCGCTGTGTATTTTTGCCTCAAATTTTGTGACTTTTCCCCAAATATTATATGAAAGAACATGGTGAAAAAAAATATTTGAAATTCTTTTGCGGAACGGAAGAAGTGACTTAATTGTCAAAAGGTGGTAGAAGAAAAAAATAGCGAATTTTTATTTATTTTTAAATATGTATTGTTATATATCATTTTTTCACAACTTTTAAGCTGATAACGAAAATAATAATGATTTTTAAAATAATTAGGAAATCGCCACCTGTTTAAAGGATATTCTATTTATGCGAAAATTAACCCCGGAAATATTATAAGCTGACGTCATCAGAAAAGTAATGGCGTAATTTTGTTCAGAAAGTGATTTTTAAAATAAATCCCCCTCCCAGGGATGAGGAGCCCTAAAAAGCCCAGGGCTAATAGGGTTAAAAACTTTGAACCTTGATATAATAGTAATTTGTTTCAGTAAAAAACATGCCCCATGTCATCTTTTAAGCTTTTATGCAAACTTTAAATAAGCCTCTTGGTTAAGGTTTGTGTGTATCTTCGAGGTGAATTTTGCAAGAAGACAAGTGGCGGATCCAGCCCTAGTAAAAGCAACACGAAGAAGAGCTAAACTTTTTAATTCTTAATAGCCTTCTGTATGATGATGAGTCTAAGATACCCATCTTCATGCAAAAAGGTATTAGAATTAATCACTTTGAGCATGCTTTAATTCTCCATTTCAGTGCTGTGACTAGGTAAAACCGTGTCCTGAGTCCGCCTCTGCCTATGGGTTTAGGGGAGTGTGTATCTTCAAGTATACTGAAGGTATACTTTGCAAGAAGCTCCTTGGTTTAGGGCTTTGTGGATCTTCGAGGTAAATTTAGCAAGAAGCCCAAAAGCCACTGGATTTAGGGGTGCGTGTAGAGATGTTGGGAAGAATACCTTGTACGATTTCGTTCATCGAGATAAACATCTCATAAATAAATAAATAAATAATATTTAGAATGAGAACTTGGTAAAGGAACGTGAACTAAATTCATATCGCAAAATCATATCATTTTCATCACAGAAATGTTTTTTTGCATACAAAGACTTTTGTTCCGAATGAAAATTGATCGTATGAATTTTTGAAAATGCTTGTTTTACGCCTGACTTCCAATATGTAGACAATAATTATTTGGCTTCAATGCAAAAGCAGTATTAAATTGGACGGTAGCTAGCTACGCACCTTAGCTCTTATTATTAGTTTACTATAAGACGAAGGTTATCACATAGTAATGACTCAACATCAAGGTTGGTTATTATCTGATTAAAAGTAAATATGGGGAAGGTCAGTTTTACCTTCACAGTGGGGTTGAAACAAGGTGTAGAATGGAGACCAACATCATCAAAATAAATAATAATTTTTGGGCCACATTTAAAGTTTACAGAAATTATGTAATCTCTTTAACATTTTTTTTTAACATCTACAAAATTTTGGTTTAACTGATTTCTACAGGCTGTACGGTAAAACTAAGGGTTAAAATTATTTTTATAAAGTGTTCATTCCACTCATAAACAATGATGTTTTACTCTAAAGGCGGCTTTCCACGCTTTTTTAAATCATTTCGTGCGAAAAAAAATGCTCTATTGTTTTCATTGTTTTGCTATTGTTAATTTTTTTACGTACGAACTTTTCTCTGTCAAATAAAATGAGTTCAACTAAAACATTATTTCACTTTTGAGAAAATAAATCAATAGAAAATCGATAGAAACAATAGAACACATTTTTTCGCACGAAATGTTTTTAAAAAGCGTGGAAAGTCGCCTTTAATTACCCATTCAATGCCGTAAGCCGCTGTGACCGCTGTGATTACCAATCATTGTTTGATTTCTGCTACTTCTGTAGCAGAAATCAAACAATGATTGGTAATCAGGCACATCTTCTTCGGCACTAAACGAGTTGGAGATTTTATCATGCAACCAGCAGAAATACAGAGTAAAACTACAGATTTCAGCAAGTTGTTGGATAAAATTGTTAAAAAGATAACATAAACTTTTACGCAATGCTCTATTCAACCTTGTAAAAATGAAATACTGGAAATATAAGAATTTATTTGATTGGGCATTACTGTCGTATTTTTGAAATTTGAAAAAAACACTAAATCTGCCACCTGTAGTGTTTGTGAAAAGTAGCCTGATTGGAAGAGGTTTCTTTCAAGTTTTAACAGGGGTAAATTGATACTAATCTTATTTTACTCCCTTAAATATCTAAAAAAAAAAATGATTTCACCAGGTATTTCAGGTGTTTTAGGGGGTTTGTTAGCGTTTTATCGAACGTAAAAAGATAAAAATCTTAAATCAGACAATTTCTCCATAAAACAGAGATTTGTTTAAGAAAAATCAAGTTATCTTCTATGCTCATTACTTGAAGTTGAACGGAAAGGAGATAAAGATTTAAAGCAATTGCAACGTATGTAAGTAAAAATCTTTTCTTATATGGTTGTTCGTTTGTAGCAAAATTCAACAAAGACAATTTTTTGCATTCAACTATAACATGTTCATATTCAACATCCCTATTTTCATATTCAACCCCCCGATTTTCACATTCAAGGTAGCAATTTTCATATTCACATCTTTGGTATTGAATGAGTTAGAATATTTTTTATTGCTTTTATGCTGATTGCTATGGAATATCGAAATCTTTTTTAGCAATGATGATGCAGAGTATGTTCTACTTTTTTGACTAGCGAAATAATGATGGTCTTTAAGTTTTTTATTTTTTTTCCAGATTATTATTATTGTTTCCAATAAATAATCATTTCAATGTTTAGACATTGTTATCAATGTGGGTCTTGTTCCTGGTTCTATTAAAAGCTCCCATTTGAGCTACGGACTCTTGCAGGGTTGATCTAAAATGGAGCATCTCTCTAATGGCTAATAACAGTAACAGAGTTATTTTATACTATAATGATTTTACTCCAGATTTCAGCAGGTTCGTTGATGAAATCCTTAATTTTAAACATCATTTTTTATGCAGTGTTTATACGTGCTCAGTACACCAAAATGAATACTTATTAATTACTAAAAGTTAACAAAAGGCTAACGAGCACTTGTTTGTTTATACGTGCTCAGTACACCAAAATGAATACTTATTAATTACTAAAAGTTAACAAAAGGCTAACGAGCACTTGT
>JAUCNQ010006905.1:0-14106 GCA_032352715.1 Bougainvillia muscus | reverse complement strand
TTATCACCCCCGGTTTACAACACTGTTTACATCAATTTGCGCAACTGCCTCCGCATGCCAAGTGTCCAAAGTCGTTCATGCCTCCGGCAGTCAGTTCACAAACGTCGTTCCCAGACGCTCCCGCTGACGCGCTCGCATGTACACACGACCTACTGAAAGTCTTAGTTGAGCTAACTTTGGGACAATTGGAATCACAGCTAGTCAAATATTTCCCTTGTTTTGCAAAGTGGCTTGAAGGTTATAGCTACTACTTGTGATGGTGTCTCACCAAACAGAAAGTTTTTTAGAATGCACTTTGTCATGACACCACCTGACACAATTAATCCAGATGTTGATGTTGTTTATAGTACACCTAATGTATTTAGTCAAGATAACCGGATTCATTTATTTACAAAGAACTGTGTTTACATATATTTCATATAATTTATACAATGTCCTGAAATTTCATGATTTCGTTGATCTTCAAAATGTTCTCTATTTGCGTGACTTATTCACCAATAACGTCACCACTGTGCTTATAAATGTATTCTCAGTTGATTTCTCCCATGCCTACAATACTCGCGCCTCTAGACACTTGGCCTTATTAATCTGCCTATATATGACAATGAGTCCTTTGGTTCACATTCTACTAAGATACAATCCATTAAGTCCTGGAACAAATGTCAGATGAAATCTGCTCCAATCCGCTACTTTGCAAAGATTTCGCGAATTGTCGAGCTCGCGAAAGTTTGTGTCAGCGAAAATTTCTGCTACTAAAGTACTGAAAAAACATCTTACAAAGCTCTTTTATGACTCTTACTAATACTTATACATTATTTGCCTGGTTATAACATATTCTTTGCCACCTTTGTATTGTCCTGTCTTTGTCTTGTGCTCAGTCCTTTGCTATTGTGAAGTAACTTGTGTTGTTGTGTAATGTCAACGGTGGCCCTAGCACCTATAGCAATCCTATTGTTAGTGGTTTCCGGGCTGACAATTAATTTATTTTTCTATAAAACTTTGTACAATTGTCTGCCTAAATATATGTAAATTCAGTTTTAGTTTCAGTTTCAGTAACATAGACAACTGAAAGGACTTTCTGAACTCAAGGTAAATAATCTATAAAACTTGGTATAAAATGTTTCTGCATCACCATTGAAATCATTGACTTTTTTCTTGACAAGATCAAAACAAGGTTGAACATCTTCCAGTGTGGTCATTGTGAAATTCTTAAACTCGTTTGTAGTGTTTCCAGGATAACAACCATCACTAGATAACGTATGGACAATGAATAGAATTCATTTCATAATTCAATTCATTAAAGGAAATGGTGAATTTTGTCCTGTGTTGCTTTTTCTGGTTGAGCTGAGACAACTGCATGATGACTGGATTCCTCTGGATGTTTCCATCTTGTGTGACGAGTGAGATCAGCTTTGGCAGACTTTACTGCAATAGATACATTGGCATTTCACGTTAATTACTTGCTCTGGTATCTCTGACACACACTGATCGAATTCTACAGATATTTGGCTGTTGTTGGCAAGGTAAACTTCATCTAAAAATGAAAAAAAACAGCATCAAGGTCGTCGCCAGACTGGAAATCTTCACCTACGGCAGCCATGTTTTTCTGTTTTGATGCACCTTCAGTACGGCGACCCCAAAATTTCAAGTTCTCGTACGCTACGGCCCGTGTTTCCAGACTAACTCTCTCTCTTGTGACTATGATTTAATAAATAAGCGTGGTATTTAAGATAGAAATTTGAAATAAGCGCCACATTATGTTGTATAATGCAGCGCTTATTCGAAGGCGGCGAATATTTCAAACTTCCATTTCGAGAATTGTGGACGGCGCTTAATAGAGGGAGGCGCATAATTGAATAAGTACAGTAAGTCGGTATATCTTCCTAATCAGTTTCTCTGAGAATGAGATAGAAAAATGGTTTGTTATGATTTGCCGTTTTACCCTGGTGCTTATCCATGGGTGCGTTTATCCTTGAATAAGATTTTACCCTGTTGGCACACAACGTTAAAAAAACATAGTAGCAACGTTATTGCAACGTTAAACGTTGTAATAACGTTGCTACAACGTTGTTTTAGCGTTGTGTGCCAGCTGGGTAATAATGATTTGGTGCACTTAACAACGGGTATATTTATTATCAAACACCAAAACTACAACAGAATGAACTGACCGAAAAGACAGTGCATGCGAAAGGTTGATTGATTCTTCAATTCATAGCTTTCGGCCTGTATATTACTGCCTTGACTTTATAATTATTTATTTATTGTTGTTTTTCAGGTCAAACTGCTGGTTATATTTCATCTTCACTAAATATTGGACGGTTTTTATTCTGGTAAGAAATAAATAAAGTTCAAAGTCAGACACAGTGGGAATCGAACTCACGATAACTTCCTAGTCGTGTTTGTACAACGGTCTAACTATCTACGTATACTGAAAGATTGTTAGCAGCGGAGGATCCATCCCTAGTCAGAACATCACGATGGAAAACTACCCATCAAATACACTTTCAAAAATGAACGTCAATTTTAGTCCTGTGTTCGTTAGATAGACGTTTTAATTCTTAATAACTTTAGCGATCCATCATCATACATAAAACAATTAAAAATTTTGAATACTTTGAATACTGTTTTACGTTAAAGATCTTATTAAGCAACCTGCTAAAATCTGGAGTAAAATTCCAGATTTCAACAGATTGGTTGATAAAATCGTTAAAGGACAACATCATTTTTTTAAATTAAGTGAGTGAGCTGTCAAACGTTTACAAAGTTAACATTCATAACATGCTCTTACCTAGTCATAGCATCAAAACGGAGACTCGAAATCATTAACATTAATTGCTTTTATGTATGGAGATATAGATTTTAAAATTCAAACTTCTAGTTCTCCATTATGAGGTGCGGAAATTTCGAGTTAAATAGTTCGAGTTAAAAAGTTCGAATTAAAAAAGTTCGAGTTATTACGTCATAACTCGAACTTTTTTTTACTTTTAATTTTTTTGCAGAAACCATTAACTCGAACTTTTGCCACCACCAGACAGTAAGCAATTAAGAATTAATGACTTCGCGTCTCTAATTTAATAGCGAGTTATGGAATGAAATCCAAGGATGGAATGCAAGTAGCCTATATACACAAAGGTAAATATCACGTTGCAGTCGTAGAATAGACTGTGCTTAAGCTCCCTAATGTTTGATTTCTGCTACTTCTGCTTAGAAATCAAACAATGATTCGCGTCACTGATTTTTATGTTATAGTGTATTTTGGGGTATTCTTGCTGACAGAAAAGGACGAAAGTTTACAATGATTATAACTTCTTCAGGAGTGACTTTAATGACTTTATTATTTGGATTCAGTTATAACTTTAATATTGCTTTATTGTCAAGATTTTTATTGGGTGCAGTTTCAGGTATGTTTATTCGCTTTTGTCGTGCAAAGATTACCAAAGTTTTTTTTTTGTGTAAACAAACTTTTCACTTTTTAGTAAAAAAACTCACGAATGTAGAAAACGTCAGCTGTTAAACTTGTTTCTAGATAACACCTACTATGCTGTCTTCTTTACATTTTAACATACATACAACCGGCAGGAGTCACTAATGGACAAACACAGTTTTTGTACAGTGTGTCAACACTTTAAATTCTCTCACTATCTAAAAACGTATTTGTTGAGTTTTATAGTGCTTCACACCATCAACCTAGTTCCCAACCTCCCTAATGTTCCTATATTTTCTTTGTATGTCAATTAATAATTAATCATAGTTAATTGGACATTATTATCATCCAGTGCTAGCTGGTATTATACAGATATGTATATGCTAAAATAATTCAGTACTGAACATTTGGATTCCAGTTCAGATCTTATACGAAAACCTTTTGTCATAATAATTATCATAGATCCAGAGTACTGTACTTGATTGTTATGCTTCGATAGTTTAACATACGGATATACAGAGGCGGATCCGAAATTCATATAGCATTCAGAGGGGATTCAAACCATGCATTTACTTTGTTACAGTTAAAAATGGAAATTCAAAGTCAATAATTTTGTAAATTAATACTTGGAAGCTTTTAAGAATTGAAACTTCAAGTGCCTTGTTTCGATCCACTCGCTGACATTCTTATCAAGTATCCTTCAGATGAAGTGTCTTTGTGGAGACTTAGTATATTTTTTGGGTCGTTCCTACCGATAGTGGATTCTTTTAAACTATTTGGAAATATCTTTATTTAAATAGGCACCTTTGTCGTAGCAAAAGCTACCATATTTCATTATTGTGATGAGACAAACGTGTTTATTGGTATGACGGTTTATAATGTCGCTATTTCAACTGGTATTATGACTGGACCTAGTATTGGAGGTAAGAACGGGAGCAGAAATGATATCATATTATCATATTATTTAATAGTACAACCTACAGTTATCCGTTAGAAAACATAAGACAATCTCAAGCTGTCTGATATTTTCGGATGGATAACGGCAGTTTATTTAGTTGGATAACATGATGTTCAGAGGCGGACTCAGAACATGCTTTTACTTAGTCAAAGCAATAGCATGGAGATTGAAAGCGTGCTCAAACTCATTAATTTTTAATTGCTTTTGTATGATAATGGGTCTTTAAAGACCCATTATCATACAAAAGCTATTAATAATTAAAACGTTTCGTTCTTCACCGTGTTGCTCTGAGTAGGGCTGGATCCGCCACTGATGTTTCATGCAGTGAATAACACTCAATGAAAAGTGTTGTTACAAATTGTCCGTAACAATTCAAATCGAATACAAAAGTCAATAATTTCTAATAATTAAATATGTTCATTAGCTTTTTAGCGCTAAATGGTCCTTTGTTAACTATTATGAACCCTATTTTATATGGGGTGGACATATATTAGTCGAACTAACGAAAGAAGAAAAAGGAAAAGAAAAAGAAAAACAAACAAAATGTTTAATATAGCTATCTTTAAGAGTGTTTTGTATGGTTTGAAATATTTGCTACTTAATTTTCTATGTACATGACAAATTACCTAAAATTTATAGGAAATTAAATGACCAAAACGAAGTTAACGAATACTTTTCGGACCGGGATATGTCTTTAAGACAACTGTATAAAAGACAGTATATATCGAAAAAAGTGAGTAAGAAAACCATACAGCATGAGGAAAAAAAGTCATTCATTTTTATCGCAGCTAAACAATTGATCGTTAGGCTTTTAAGGAGTAACGATCACTTGTTAACTATTACAAAATAAAGTTTCAGTATCAATCTTGGTACACTGAAACTGCGCGAAAAGTCATGTCATCCAATTGAACAACCTGCAATTGTCCATCGGAACATAACAAAGACGGATATCTCTCATAATCTCAGCAACTCGCATCAATTGCTATAGTTGCCACCATATTTTCCTCAAACCGTGCGATAATGTGTACTTATCGCACGGTTTGAGGAAAATATGGGCAATATTTTTTTAGTCTTTTGTATAATGTGTACTTATTGTTAAGTGTTAAGAAATCCCGTGTTTTGAATGGTCAATGAGCAGACTATAAGTCCCATATCATTTAAAAATAGTTAACAATAAGTAAAAATAAGTGCTTTTGAACCTCTTAGCGTAACGTGCTGCAAAAAACGCATTACGCTAGAAACTTGGTGAAAGTTGTAGATGCAGTGTTACGTGAACAAGCCACACACTTATTTTCAATCCAATCCGGTTTCCACTAGCGTCACGTATTAATCTTATTTTATTAATGGTGTTGCAGATAATTAAATTATCACGTGAAAACTGGGCCTTAAAGTCAAAATTCGAATTAACAAAATAAACAATGTTAAAACAGAAAGCGAATAACAAAACAAGAACATAGAAAACAACATGAACATGAATGGTTTAAGAAGAGTTTTAGGTTTACAATAAACCTATTATCGCATGGTTATCAGAAAATATGAGGAAATTTTTCTCGTATTTTGTATTTTTGTTTATATATTTCAAAAATACCAAACACTCAAAAGATATTGCCCATATTTTCCTCAAACCGTGCGATAATGTGTACTTATTATCTAAACGTGGCATAGGTGGCTTCAGAGAATGATTTTACCCAGTCTATACAAAGCAGTAAAGTGAATACTCATAGTCATTACTTTTTGATTACTTTATGTATGATTAAGGCTCTTTTAAGAGACCATCATCATACATAAACATATTAAGAATCATAAATCCTAGTTCTCTATCTATTTCTAGGTTTGCTTTCTTTCCCTGGTAGAAAATTTAAAGGCTTTCCTAAAGGTATTGTTTGTGATAATAAGGTTAAACCATATCGCTTGCATGGATGATATTTGAGACATTAACTGACTTTATACTGACACTACCACGGAAGAAAACGTTTGGTTATTCTTAGTATCACTGCCTGATATCAGCAATGCTCTCCAATCGATATGTGTCTTTAATCACCAGAAAATATCAGAAAATTTAATAATGAACTTAGATGAAATGGAAATAATCACCTGAAAACGCTAGGTTCCTCAATGTTTTCTACAATCAATGAGATGAGACATTTATACCCCTCCCTTCTATCCCCACCTATCAATGCTGCCTATAGAGCATAGGAGAAGAGTGTTTGAACATGCAACTTACTTACTCACCAGCATTGGTTGGAGTATTGGGATCATGCACGGGGGGGGGGGAGGGGGATTATAAAAGTATTCAAATTCTCATGATTTATGAATATAGTGGAAAAGAACAATCTCTTCATTAAACGTTATGTCATCCATTAACGATTTTATCAAACATCCAGCAGAAATCTGGAGTTTTGCTACCGATATCTGTAGGTTAAAGGATTAAGGTAACAAATTCTCACGCAGTGTTTTTTTCATACAGTTTTCTGCAGTGAACCGTTTAGGGTTCGTCTAAATAATTCGCTTTAATTCGCTTCACAAATCGCTTCATTTTCACCTGAGATGAAGTGTTATTGTGCATACAAAGTATGCACAATAACACTTCACCTGAGATGAAAATTGACAGGAATGAAGCAAAGTTATGAAGCGAATTTTTGGGACGGTTCCTTATTGGAAATAATGACTATGCTCAGCTGGAACACAACGTTAAAACAACGTTGTAGCAATCTGTTATTGCAACGTTTAAATAATATATAATTCTTGTTAACTTTCTAGATTCGATTTTCTACAAGTTCCCTATACTTTTACCACACCTTGTGGTTTCAATTTGTTTATTTATTTCACTTCTTTTACTTATCATCTTTATGGAGAAAGATAAAATACGCAAGAGGTATGTATTTCAGAGGCGGATTCAGAACATGCTTTTATCTAGTCACAGTAATGAAATGGAGATTTAAAGCATGCTCAAAGTCAATAATTCTAATAATACAGATAGCTATTAAGAATTAAAACTTTTAGCTCTTCCTCGTGTTGCTATGACTAAGGCTGGATCCGCCACTATATTTATAGAATCGGATTCAAAGCATGTTTTTACTTAGTCACAGCATTAAACTGAAAACTCAAATTCTTTAATTTTTAATTGTTTTATCCATGACGATGGATCTCTAAAGTTTACATTGACAAGGTTGACATTTGGATTACTGTTTTTTCACCCTACAACTACTGACTGATGTAAGATTATGCTTAAACATAGTCAAAGCAATACAATAGAGAGTAAAACTCAAAGATAACCAAGTCTCCATCACTGCATAGAAATCGGGATAATTGGATTTCGGATAACATAACATTAGAAAAATTCCTTTATAAAAAAACTACGCCAAGAAACTCCTCAAAATAATTAAGAAACTGTGTAAAGTAACCTTAATAACGTAAGAAACTAAAAGTTTTTTTAAAGACTTATTGTCTAACGTACAAAAACATGTTACGTATATTCACATAATCTGAATCGAATTCAACAGAAATGGGTCTGCCTGGAGCCAATTTTTAGGCACAGTGTTCTTCCTGGTGAGAAGTACTGATTTTTTCTTCACAATAACAAAGATAGTTTTGCGACAGTGGTAAAAATAAGAAACTGATAAGAAACTTTTGGTTGTAAAATATCGAATAAATTAAGAAACGTTTTAGTGGTTTCTTATAAGAAAATTACGTTTATATGACATTAAGAGATCAGATTTTCTCTGAATGTCAAATAGTCATATGTAATCAGAAAAGGATTTCCTCGATTTTCATTCAATATGCATCTAGAAGGTTCTGACTAAGTCTAGATCCGCCATTGACTTCCATAAATAATGATGTTATATATATAGCAAAGAACAAAATGAGAAATCCCCACTCGTTCAAGCAGATGATGGTGAAGATATTGAAAAGAGAGATCAGATCCATGAAAATCCCAAGGAGAGAGAAGATGACCAAACGGGAGTAAACAATAATTCCAAAAATGCAAACTGGAAGAGATTATTCTATTTAAGCTTAAAAGATTCGAGGTTTGGAAAACTGTTAAGGTAAGGCAACGTCTAGAATAGTTGTGTAAAGTTTTCTTTCATATGACTGTGATGCAAACTCTATCTTTTTGCAAATCAGTAAGCAAACAATTTTCCATCGTTTGTGAAAGTGTCACACTGCATCGAAATCGGAATAATCTATTTCGAATAACATAAGGTTATTTCACATTTAGAGAAAATCTGGAACAGATTTCTCTTAATGTCAAATAATCATATGTAATCCGAAACAGATTATCCCGATTTCCATTCAGTTACCTTTGAAGATAGGTAAATATAGATTAATATGAGTATTAAAACACAAAGACCTCGCTCTTAAACATTTAGTGATAGTTTACAATGTGGCATAACAGTATCGTAAGACACCATTTAAATCTCATTTCGTTTCAAAGAGTAATTAAATAACAGAAGCAATCAGAAAACTATCCCTGAAAATTAGTTGGCGATGGTTTGCCCATGTTCTGTGCACACTTCGCTTACTAATGTATTGCTATAATTGTAATGATGTAATGATTCAGACAGCTTACGATTGACCATAATCAATAATTGATTATGGATTGACCGACTTTAAGAGATAATCTGTTAAAATTTTTTGACGAATTGGCATGAAGTTTTATGAAACTGGTATGTTTTTTATTTTATTTCTAGAAACAAAAATTATGTTCTGGTATGTATTTTATACACTTTACATTGCGTTGTTGGTTCTGGATATGTAACACTTTTGCCAGTGTTTTTAGCTACCTCCAAATTATACCGTAAGTTCAATTTTATAAACGCTAAAAAAGATAAGTCTGAATTCCGCAGTGTTTTTCTATAAGCGACAAAATATTTAGTGATCTGACACCTTGGACATAGCGTCAAATTGAATCGGCTAAACGTCTGATTGTAAAACTTTGTCACGTAAATTGCCTCCATATAGACTGGCCAGCCTGTGATTTTAAGGAAGCATTGATTTGGCCTAGTTTCGTTTGGACACATAATACCTAAAGAATGGCTGAACATCGAATTAAGGCTCGTCAAAGCTTCGTTGCAAACACCATGAAGGAGTCACAACTCAAAAACTAAAGATCTTAAGTCTACAATGCAATCATTTATCAGAAAGCTGACCGTCTTTTTCATTATTTAAAAAAATAACTTGTTCAGTGGCGGATTCAGCCATAGTCAGATCAACACGATGAAGAACTAAGCGATTTAATTCTTAATTGATTTTTGTATGACGATGGGTCTTTAAAGACAGCAATTAATAATTAATGAGTTTGAAGAAATGATCAAGTTTAGTCTCCATCGTGGTACTCTAACTATAGCTGAATCCACTACGCGGCCGCTCTACAAATTAGACCTATAAATACTTTTTTTAGACGGTTTGAATTTTTCAACATCACAAGTTGGAATGTTGTTACTTGTCTCTGCTGCTGTGGAAGCAATTTTACAAATAGTAGTTGTAACTCCTGTAAGGATAACTGGTAGCCTAGCAGCATGTGTCTAACACAAAAAACAATGGAGATTTGAAATGATTCAAACCTGGTCAGGGCACCAAGTAGTCGGTTAAATGATTAAAACTGAATAACTTTGTTCTCGTTTATTTTTTTATGCTTTTACTAAGTTAATTAAAGATTGTTCTGGATCCAGCTATATTTCTTATCAAACGCCTACAAGACCGTTCACAAGGCTCAATAACCTGCAATGTACCAGATATCAAGATAAAAATTCAATATTTAATGCCAAAATCTTTTACTAAGAGTTCGTTTTTACAAAATAGTCAGTCATACGTGCTTAATTTGAAGGCTTGTTAAAGTGAAAGCGTATATGACAATTTTCTTGCACTGCGCATTAAAAATGAGTTAAACATTCATTTTCTACATTTTATATTTGTATTATATAACTCAGAGTAAGTGTTTTTATGCATATTCCCGCCCCCCCCCACCTAATTTTCGTCACGGTAACTTTTAGAAGTTGAAATTTGGCACACATGTAGTACTTAATAAGTACTTTCTAAAACACTAATTGTTTTTATGCTGACGTCAGAAATATTTACCAGAAGTTTTTGCAAGGTAGAAGTGCTGGCTGCAAGAGACGTCCTGCAACTAGTCACGTAATTTGATATACATGATATGTAACAACGTCGGACAGGTAGTGCACATGCAAAGTTTCATTGCCTAAAGTCATTGCAAACTGGAGTTATGCTTGCTCAAAGTTTGTAAGGATTTGACTGTAATTAACCGTAATTTTGATAGGTGATACTGACTAATGCCCTATAACTTCTGATGTATACTAATTATAACACTGAAACTTAGTCGAGACATGCGAAATAAATTTATGCTGAAAGTGACGAAATACCAACTGCGAAGACGTAGTGCTTCAAAAGTTATTTAAAAAATTCTTGCATATTTGCCCACCCCAGGGGAAATAGGGTTAATGTAAAACATTATTTTTCATCATTAAATAGTGTGATAGGTCCCGAAAGATTCCAAACCATAACCATCAACTCCTAGCAATTAAACGTTTTGTAGTATCGGTTCTTTACCTTATGTTAAAACACGCTGCCAACCAGATGTGTTCGTCAAAGTAGGTGCTCTTCATTGCCAGGAGCGATGGGTTTTATTGCAGTCATATCTGTTCTGCATTTTCTGCAGAACAGCTCAAATTGACCAGGAGCATTTTTTTTTTGGACGAACAGATCATATTTTCCTAGGAAAACACCTGTTTTGAAGAACAGATCATTTTCCTTGGAGAGTGACAAGCACATCTAGTTTTCCCAGCTGGTGGAACTATGGAAGTGACGAACTCATCTGATTTCATAGAAAATATTATAATTCTATGACGAACAGATCAATTTCACAGGGGAATTATTTTCTTTGAAAATGACGAACACATACAATTTCACAGGAGAAAAGAGCCTGCCAAACACCTTTTTTTGACGAACAGATACCACTAGCGGCAGTGGCGGATCTAGCCCTAGTCAGAGCATTGCGATGGTGTATAATTACTGTTAATTCTAACTTATATTATGTATGACGCTGGGTCTTTAGAGACCCAGCGACATACATAATATAATTAAAATTAATGACTTTGAGTACTCCACTTACTGCTGTGACTAAGTAAAAACATGTTTTAAATCCGCCTCTGAACAGATACCACTAGCGGCTTCCATGTTAAACTCTTATAATTAACCAAACATTTGAGGTTTTAGTGGTTAGAATTTTTTTTAGTACACCAACATATTGTTCTTTTCAATATTTTTAGATTGCCACAAAGTCAACACCCAAAGACTTGTATATCTATGCATCATCTCTTTTCGTTATATTTACACCGTTGATACCATTGACATTTCTCCTTCAACACAAGTAAGGAAATAAATTATCTAGTTCACACTAAGAGCTATTTTTGAGCATTAATATGGCAGGAACTATGTTGCTTATACAAAAAAATTCCTTGATAATATCCACAATGTAAACAGCATAATATCATCCCTCCTACATGATATTAAAAAGACGTATAAATGATGGCTAAAAGTATTTTTTGGTCGTGTTTCTGCTGTATGTGTGTGGTTTGACAAAGGGAGTAGGTAATAACACTTATAAAAAGTATGGTGGTAGTTTGGATAAAATTGTTAAACAACAATCTACCTGTCTTAAAAATAAGTTTAAGCTTTAAAACTATTTCAACATTTGACTTTTCCACATTGTACACTAAAATTCCTCACGATAAACTTATTGAAGTTTTGAATGAGCTCATCGATTTTTGTTTTTTCAGGTAGTCAGTGTAAATTCCTATCAGTAATCAAATCAGGTGCTAGGTGCACCGGTACTCCAACTAAGATAGGCACTGTGTTTGATAGACAGGTTATAGGTATCCCAATGGGTTCAGATCCTGCGCCATTTTTTGCAAACTTATTCTTATACTACTATGAAAATAAGTGGTTAAAAAATTTCAAAAGGACGGATATGATAAAAGCTAGGAAATTTACTAACACTTTCAGGTTTATGGACGACCTTAATGAAATGAAAGGTGGAGGAGAGTTTGAAAAGCATTTTTTGGAAATTTACCCACCACAGCCTAAGAAAAAGCATGGTAACACCAGTGCTTCTTTTCTTGACCTTGATATTTCTCTTAATAATAGGGTCTTTAATTTTAAGTTGTTTGATAAGAGAGATGATTTTCCTTTTGATATTGTCCGAATGCCTCACAAAAGTAGCAACATGCCTTCTAAGATCATCCTTCTAAAATCAATATTTGGACCTCCTTTGTAGGCGAACCTTCTCAGTCTGTGATACATAAGCCAGTCTAGCAACAAGGTTCGAAACTGAACTACTTTTGTATCACTGGAATGTTGACAATTTTCATATTTTATTTTCCGTTTTTTATTGATTGTGTCGTTTCTTGTTAGTTTCATTTAAGAACAGTTACTGAAAGTAGTAGTTAGTAGCGCTCTACTGGTTTGTTTGAAGTGTGTTGGTAGCGCCTCACACAAGTGCCTGATAAGTGGCATGTCTCAGGTAATGTTTGGTTTTTACATTGAAAGATTATTTCTTATTGGATTTGTCCTTTATTATAAAAATTGTTTGATGTGCTGGCCTGTGGATTTTATATACTTGATAGTTTGATATGCTGGTATTGTAATTTCGTAGCATGGGTTTGGTAAACATAAATATGAGTTATTATTAATAGATCTGCTTGACTTATCCAAAGTGTATACTTGTCGTACCTTAGCTTATGTAAGAACAACTATTGAAAGTAGTTGTTGGTAGCGCTCCCACTGGTTTGTATGAAGTGCGTTGGTAGCGCCTCATGCAAGTGCCTGATAAGTGGCATGTATCAGGTAGTGTTTTGTGTTTCTTACAAAAAAGATTCATTCTAATTTGATTTTGCCGCGAACTATTAGAATTGCATTATTCGCTGGTTTGTGGCTTCTATCAACTTGATAGTTTTGATATGCTGGTACTGTTATTTCGTAGTTTTGATTGAGTAAAACTTAGTATAAGTCTTCATTAGTATATTTGCATTACTTAGTTAAGATGTGCTTTATTTATACTCGGATTTTAATCCTCTGTTTGAGCTAATTCAGTCTGAGTTTAAATTAGTGACTCTATCCGTTTGACTGCCATATCCGGCACCACGCCTCTTAGTTCTATTTAAATCAAGCACCGTAAGTTCAAGGATTATGCGTTCCACCATTTACAGACCTGGATACGAACTCACACCGTTCGAATACTTTACCTCTGAGAAGCCATATTACAGGTGCACCCCACTACACCCAGAACGAGGTGTTTGGAATAAAAAAAGCATGTCAATTCATCGTAAACGTCAGAGATGGACTCAGATCATGCTTTTGCTGAGCCACAGTAGTAGAACGGAGACTCAAATTCTAAAGAACCATCCTCATACAAAAATCTATTAAGAATTAAACATTTAGTTCTTCATCGTGTGGCTCTGACTAGGACTGGCCGCCACTGAACGTTGGTAAACTAGACCACCAATTCTCAGTTCGTTCTTAGGTAACGAAGTAGATTCATCAAATGTAAACCTCATTTAACCCTTTAACGCCTAGTTTACAATTAAAAGTACATACATGCGGAAGCATCCCTCCAGAGGTGTTCTTCAAAATATCTGTTCGGTAAATATGTTACAAATCTCTAAAATATCGAGCATGGTGGAGTGCATTTTTAGCATTGTTGCAGGCT
>JAUCNQ010006794.1:0-11904 GCA_032352715.1 Bougainvillia muscus | reverse complement strand
GGCATCAATTTCAAGGTTTGATTTATAGTGAAGAAGCTTAACAATGTTAAAATTTTTTTGCCTTCTGCCACCCCCCCCCCCCCCCCCTGTATAACTTCCGAAAAATGAGTTAGATAGCAATGAAACTTGACACACTAGTAGGAAATCATAAATAGAACATTTTGACCAAACAAAAATTTTGATGACGTCATCACTTTTTGTATGACGTCATTAGACATTTCAATTTTGCAATGTTTTTACGAATATACCATGAGTTCTATAAATCCAATTTTTTTAAGTTGTAAGCATGATAATTGAATTTTTGATAGATATTCTAGAAGATTAGACAGGGGAAAAGATGAGACACAAGTTTATTATCACGTGACTCTTATTTCATCCAGAATGAGGCGCCAAATGTGACATAATTTCAAAAAAAATATATTTTTTTATATTTTTAAAAATTTAATTTATTTTTATTTATTTATATAATATCATACCTGTAACTAGCATAATATTTCGTTTCATTTGATATAAAACACGACTATAACCTTACATAAAAAGATATACTGCCTAAATGCCTATTTCATACTTAAATACCTAATTTTGGCTCACAATAGGCTTAATTATGAATAATTAATTTAATTTGGTTCAGCAGGAACATTCATTATTGATTGATGAGCTGTAAAACAAAGTAAAATATGTGTAAAGTCTAAGATAACGGTTTGCATAAATTTCGAATATTACACCCGACCCCCGGAATCGGGTTGCCATGAAAACACCGAACTATTTTGGAATTTGTTTTTGGTGGAAAATGTTAACAGATAAATTTTACGAAAAGTCATAAAGTTTTAGGGAGATTGGTCCAATACAACAGAAGTTATGGCAAAAAAACCGAGAGGGGGGAGGGGGCGAATCCCCCCCTCCCTGGTTGAAATAGGGTTAAGAATTACATTAGAAAAAGTATCCCCTTTTATCATCAATTCCAACCTTAACTGTGTTAGAAAGTTTTAGTTAACAGCATCACAGCTTACCAGAAGATATGTAAGAAAGACTAGTTTTCAACAAAACAGCCTGAAAGCAAAAAAGTGCGTTGTGGCTTATTGTAGTTAGCAAAATTTGACTGAAATTTCAAGGTCAGACATATAAACCAAAAGTAACACGCTTCACACTTTACGTCCCCAAAATAGTTATTTCTGCTTTACTATTTTTTTTACTTCACTGACACAATCCAAATCTACACTGCTTCGTCTGCCTTCTTGTTTTTGTTACTTCGTTATTTTAAAGAAAAAGCATCTTGAAAATCAGATATGATTCTTACTCCAAGAAAAAGTGTTTTATAAGAGAATTAAGCTTGAAAATCTTCTTTTACTTAAAATCAAGTATTTACCCCAAAAGCAACTAAAAAACTTTATAATTTCTTCTACTTCTGTCGAAAAGACATCAACAGTGATTTTCATTTCTTCCTGCTTAAATGACAGTACCGTAAACTTAGAATTAGGCTATGATGTATATACTGCGAGATTGGAGAAATGAAGTGAAACGAAACAGTTAAGTTTTAAAAGTTAATTTTTGTTTTCATTCATATAGTTACATAGAATGTAGTTTTAGTAGGTAGTAAAGCTTCCCAAGATTTCGAGTTCTTGTGTCTTCATATTATTCAAAACGATTTTGATGGATATTTGATTATTTCTTGCTGCGCAGTAATCTAATCCAGCAAAAATCTCCTAAAAAATTAGTCAATTCTCCTAAAACATTTAGGATATTTTAAGCCAAATTACTTGATTACTCCTAAAAAATCAGGGTAAAATCTCCTTACATCTCTTGACGTTTTGTTCAAGGCAGAAGAAAGTCAATATGTAGATGATACCATGTATGTACTCGAGTTGAAAAGGACATCTTGGCATCCTAATAACTTCATTACAGTTATATTCATTTTGTCCAAAATTGGTCAAAGTCAAGAATTCGGTATTTCTTCAAAACGCCCCAGAAATTATTGTTCTGGTTGGTTACTTTACATTTACAACATTATTTGCTTGTGAGGTTTAGATAACCCTAAAAACACATTTCCACCGTGAAATAATTTCTAAAAGTCAAGTTATCCCCTTCTTTTAGCGTTTTTTTATGTCCACCATTTGACCCGAGAAAACGAAAGTATTCACCACCGTTAATCATGTGAAGTGAATGCTCTATGATGCGTAACTTGTTCAACATGTGTTTTTATAATAAAAGTTGTCTGCAAAAGAACCAGAAGAATATGCTAAAGGAAATAAAAAATCTAGAAGAAAGTCAATAAAAAGAATCAAACTTTTAATGAAAGAAAATCATCTTTAGGGCGAAAAAAAAATGATCATGTGTAAAATTATCGATCTGTGTTTTTAGTTTTTAGAATTTTCAGAGTTTTTTTTCAGAGCTCGTAAGTAAGAAATCAGCTGAATGAAACATAAAATTACGCTTCGCTGCTGTTCATTCAGTTATTTCGACTAGTATTCACGGACTTAAAGAAAATCTGTCGCTTTCAGTTTGGCCAAAATAAGCCGTTTTACTCTAAACCAAATATACCATGTCAACTTTTTGACGCTAGTTCTCCTTTAATGACGGGCAACACTAAATTATTGAGTACAATAGATCACTCTTACAACCAAGAGCTTTTGACTAAGTTGTAGTGATTTTAATTGCGGCAACGTTTTTAGAATGTCATATATTATCATGGGGTGAGCAGAAAGAAAATAAATTTGTGGCAATTTTAAGAACTTATTTCAATAAATAGGATAGTGATTTCAAAGGATATTATTTTATTTACTAGTAGTGTTGACTTGGTCAGAGAGATGTTGTAAAATCTTCAAAAGAGTTCGTTTATTTTAAAACTTAAATTCTTTTGCAAATCGCTTCATTTCCATCCCAGGAAGAATTGTCATATGCACGAAGACATTTTATTCTGATTGGAAGTTGATATGAATTTATAAAGCGAATTTTTGAGATGGTTCCTAAGACACCTAACAAAATTTCTTTAAGGAGCTGATTCAAAACGCTGAGGATGCTGGTGCTAGTCAAATAGTATTCATATATGATGAAAATTCTAATGATAACAGCTTGTCAAACTATTTTTCAAGGGAAGGACTGGCAAGATTCCAGGTATGAAATTGTTTCAGATTGCCAATAACTTTCTTTTATTAATAATACAAATGCATTTCTTTTCATAATATTACTAATTAACCTAACAGTCTAGAAATGTCATGTTAACTCAAAAGGCCCGAGTGAAATCAAAAGTTAATATACCTTGTTACAGGAAATTAACAAATCACTTAATTAAAAACACATAAAATTAAGGCACATAAAATTAATGCGAATCTTAATCAAAGCAGGCAGAAAATTAACGCGGATTTTCCCAAAAACTCTGAGCTACCACCGTTTTTGCTTGAAAAGATTGAGTTTTTGATTGAGAACCACATAGTGCTGCATAGCGCATAGGGCTGTAAGCCCCCCAAACAAGCTTTTGATATTTTGGCTTAAACCACTCTGAAAACGCTTCAAATACCATCAAAAACGTTGAAAATAACATTGACAAGTATACTGATCCAGGAAATAAGTTCCATTTGTACGGATGATACTTTTGCAAGCAAGAAAACTGTTGCTGTTAGGAACAAATAAATAATAAGAGCCTTGCTTCAATAAAATAGTAGACAGCCATGCATTGTTTGCCGTGTTACCAGTGATGACATGATTTTTTATCGATTTGATACAACACTTCCATTCTCAAACTCACTTCTGACTCAGTCTAAACGCAGGCATTTAGTGAAGACAGAATGAATAGGTTTCTAAATATCATGTGTTTTAAATATTTCTGTATATTATATCTTGTTATACAAGTACATTTTATTCACCACCATAGCAAGGGTAGCTACTCCCATGAACAGCTAGGGTTCTAGGGGGGGGGGGGGGAGGGGGGTATGGTGCTAGTATCGATGTTCAAGCTGTTCTAATAAAATAGTATGGAATATATTGCCCCCTGAAGCAGACAATAGTTGCTAAGGACAATGGCCGTGGTTGCTATCGGAAATTTCAAATTTCCTTTCATATATGAATTCAATTGTTCAAGAAACGGAAGACTCTGAAACTAGAAATGGTACCAGTAGGGTTGGTTCGTCTTTTATTAATAAAAGAAAAAAACAATTTAGTTCCCAAATTGTTTTTTAAGTATACATTACATTATATTCATGTAATGCCCACTGTCCAATAAATAGACATTAATGCTTTAACTATCCTACAGCATTGTTCAAGGTGATAGGTTTTACATTATTACAATCACAGACATTACATGAAATTTTTGTCATGACGATATCTGTATAAGATTTACAGATATCTACAGATACTTACAGATAGGCTTTCTATCCAAGTGCGTTTTAGCCGATTTTGGCAGCCGGATTTGGAACATACTTTAACCTAGCCAAAGCATTAAAACAGAGGACAAAAGTCGTAAATTTCTAGCAGGTTAACAAATGGTCGTCAGCCTTTATTTATTAATTTTAGTCTTGATCTTGGAGCTCTCTGACTTAGCCGGAATCCGCCAGTGAATTTCACGTGTAATAACAGTCTGAATGGTAAATTGCAATATTTCTATTTAGTCTTTTTCATTAAATAGTTAGATATATACTCGCAAGCATTCCTTGTGCAAGGCAAAAGCCTAATTTCATCTTCTTGCTGGTATAAGTAATTCATATTTATAGACTTAAGACTTATGACTTTCAGCCCTGAGACTTGAAACCATATGCAGGCACTTAAACGTTTCAGGTTTTCTATCCGAGTACAATGAGAGATAATTCCACGAAGAGAAATATTGTACTTCTTGTTGCAGGGGAAACAAGATAGTAACGAATAATAAAAAAAGAGAAAGATTAAGTTAAAAATCTCAATTTAAGATTGAGTTTCTACAAACAGCCGTTTAACGGTGATAGAAAAGTGCTCTCAACGCAGTTAAGGTTGCATAATATTTTCGCAAGCTTATTTTTGATTCCCCTTGCATGCAACTAATTTTTTTCGATTCCAATTGGTATTTTATTATCAAAAATGCAGAGGTTAAGGATTTTGGATCACTTCCATAGAAGTTACAGACGATTTAATGAAATCCGGGGGTAAAAAAACCCACCATTATTCAATTAAGAAATGTCTTAATATACACAAACGACTCATGCAATACCCTTAACCTAGGCGGGAATTAATAGCTCAGTTGGTAAGCTTCTTATCAGTACATTTCAAAAATCTTGTTTTTTAAAGTTAGGCTTGCGAAAATATACCTTTAATCAAATAAGTTAATTCGAGCAAAAAGTTTGATAATTATAAGGATAACCAGAAGCATATCGTTTTTTTAAGAAAACTAGATGTTATGTTTCTTTTTTTCGAAAAGAAACATAACATCTAGTTTTCTTAAAAACCTGATATGCTTCTGGTTATCCTTATAATACCTTTAATCGCGTTACCCCCCCCTCCCCCGGGAATTTTCTAAAAATTGATTCCATAAATTCATCTACATATAGTGCAACAAATGCGAAAACAAAAGTTTCGGTAAGCACAGAAAAGCACTGAGGTTGCAATCAAAAGCTATCTCATGCGCGTGTCTCGCCTTCCGCCCTCTCACCCCCTAGGTGACTTTCGATTCATTAGCACTTGTGGTTTCGATCTTAGGTTTTTGGGTCACTGGTGACCCATTACGGACGTGAAAGGGTTAACTGCGTTGAGCTTGAAAAATCCCTGAACATGGGCAATCCGCGTTAATTTCATGATTTGTTCATTTCTTCTACCGTGAGTGGATTAATTTTGGCGCAGATTAACTTTCGTGGATTTAAGCATTTTCCACGAAATTAAATCTCCGCGAAATATCCAAAATTTTGTCATCTGCGAAAATTAATTCGTGCGAAAAACTCAAAAATCTGCGTCCGCCAAAAGCTGTTTAGATTTCTTCCTGTTTTCGCTCCACATGGAGCTCTTGAACCAAATTTTCATACTTTATTAGTGCATTTATGTTAAAAGAAGATGTGGTGTATTCACTAAATTGTGTGATTTTTGTCTTCCCTGGAATTTAAATCCGGGCAAAATAACAAAAACTTTGGTCATCCGCGAAATTAAATCCGCGCGAAAAACCCCAAAATTCGAAATTCGGTGCCCGCGAAAATTAATCCGCCCGGAAATTAATCCACTTAAGGTAATAAGGTAAACTAGATCTGCTATTTTTAAATATCAAGATTTAATTTTTCTTACACTTAAACTTTCACCATACAGGGTGGCCACCAAATCAGGAAAATGAGGGAATATCAGGGAATTTGAAAATGACTCAGAAAATCAGGGATAAACGCGAAAATTTGCTAGAATCTGGGAAAATGAGGGAATTCAGAATGCTTGACCCAGTTCATTTTTTACAATTTTGCCTGTGTAACTTTTTTGACCTGTCTTTGTGGAAAAGTGAATTACTTGTGTCTATGATGAACTTTATTTGGGCTTTACTTGGGCTAATTCAAACCATTATTTGAAGGACCCGGAGATATGGAATCAGGGAATATCAGGTAAAAAAAGTGATTTTTTGTGGTAAAATATCAGGAAATATCGGGGAATTTCTTTTTTGATTTTGGGTGGCAATCCTGTAGTAATACCTCTTTCATGCATTGCTTATAATTTAGGTGAAGTCTCAAAAATTTTGCTTCATAATTCTTTTTATTTTTATCTAAAGAGATTCTTTTTACATAAAAATAAATAAAGCAATTTATAAAGCTACTTTTTAAGATGGTTCTTTTCATTAACACAATTTAACACAATCTTTACATTAACACAAGATTATTTTACTTTATATTAGAAATTACTCATCAAAAATATATATTTTTGAACAATTAAATGCACATGTTCTAACAGCTGTTCCTGGAGATATGTTTTATACCAATTTTAGCTGTCCTCCCCAATGATTTATCTAGTTCACTATTATATTGAATAATTGAGTGATGATTTCATCACATTTTCATGTCATCTCTTGTCAGCTGTGTATTGACTTGTGTCACAATGAATTCAAGACCAGATACCCTATTATCTTTTTTCAGGGTCCCTCTTTGTATGCATACAATAATGGGTTCTTTGAAGAGAAAGACTGGGATGGTATTAGATCTCTGGGAATCAGTAACAAAGCAAATGATCCACTTAAGGTTGGAAGATTTGGTCTTGGATTCAAGTCTGTATTTCATTTGACAGGTAAGAAAATATTATAGACAAGCAGCAACAATGCTGAACCTTGCTATTGATTAGTGTTTTATGACAGGAATAAAAAATTTTAACAAATCAAATGTATGATAAAAAATAATTTCTAGGATTTTCCCTTACACCAAAAGTTTGTTACAATTATCAAACCTTTTATTTTACTTGAAAGCGTTTTCTTAATTTTTATGGATGTCTTTGTTTGTTATTCTGTTTTTTGTTCTACAAGACTTGCAGTAATCAGCAATTACATCTGGCAATTAGAAACCTAACCTAGCTGTGTGATATGAAATAAAACTAGGAAGTACCATAAACATTCTTAGGCATTTGGTGTAGATTTTCATAACTTTCCCACAGTTGGGTCAACTGAAAATGCTAATATTCTTGCAGCTTAGTTTATTACGTTTGTAATCTTAATATACAGAAACCTAAAATGATCTCTGCAGGACATTTTGATTGTAGTGGATTATCTAGAGCATTTTGGTGAAGAAAAAATACCTTAGATGCACTTGCAATTACATAACAGAATTGCAGTGATTCTAAGTGAGTCTTGATGTAAAGATTATAAATAATTCAAATACGAATTTTTAATTGGACGATGACGTGTAATGTGAAATGTGATTTTTACGGTGCATTGAGCACATTTCTTTTCTTAGATTTTTATTGATTTTTAGACCTTCCATGTATTGCTAGCGGCCACGGATTTGGATATTTGGACCCGCTTAAGCTTGTTCATGCAACAAAGATGGAGTTTCTTGATTTTAATACAGAGGAAGATTTAAGAACTTTCAAGGAAACGGATGATTTCAAGTGTTTTCAAAGTTTACCAGAGGTTTATTCAATCGATTCAACAGGTTATTGCAATGGAACCTTATTTAGGTTTCCATTAAGAAGGGAACAGACAACAATTTCTAAATTATGTTGCACTAAAGATAAAATTTGGAATTTGATCAACACCTACCATAGTGAGGGGTGCCTGAATTTGCTATTTTTAAAGAACATTAAATCTGTTAAATTTTTCACAATTCAAAATGATGTAAAGGAAGTAAAAGAACTATATAGTGCTCAAATAACGGTAAAAAATGTGGAACAATTTGGCCAATCTAGGCAAAGATTTGTTGATGACATCCGCAAAAAAACAGTTGAAAGTAACTTTAAGCCAATATCTCTGGTACATCATGTGGAAATCAATGAAACGTGTAACAGTGAAACACAAGAGAAATCATTTGTAATCAGTGAATTGTTTGGTTATGATTTAAAAGATGAATTTTATGAGCTGATTACAGACGAAGACCTCTCCTACATCCCTTTTGTTTCTCTTGCGTTACCATTGCAAAATGATGAAGGTGGACACATATTCTGTTGTTTGCCTCTTCCACTTCGTGAAAAATGTATAACAGGGTTGCCTGTGCATGTAAATGGCTACTTTGCTCTTGGTCAGGATCGGAATGATTTAAAATGGAAAACTCTATCTGCTACAGTATGTACTGATAAATCAATATTATGGAATGAAAATTTAATTAAATATCTGATTCCTATTGCATATTGCAATTTATTGGAGTATTTGGTAGAATCTGGTTTTCATGAAACAGTATTCTATTCTGCTTGGCCTGATATAGATAAAGTAAACGAAAAATGGATAACATTTTTAAATAAATTTTATGACTCCGTTCGTCAGGTTAAGTGTATATTTGTTCCCTCAAAATCTGTATGGGTTCATGCCAATGATGCACTTTTCCTACAAAAGAAATGTTTTGTATCAGAAGACCAATTCTGGGCTGTTCAAAATTTGTTACTCAATTTGGGCCAGAACGTTGTTTCGGTACCAGCCCATGTTCTAGAAGCACTGCATGGTATTGCAAAGAAAGTCACGAAAGAAATTGTACAGCAGTTCTTGAAATCAAAAGATGGCATAGAAATATTTCAAGGCTTGTCTAATTCGGAACAAGCGTCTGTATTAGATTACATCATTTGTGATTCCCACGATGTAATTAAGTTATTTAAAATTGATATCTTCATGCTTGTTAATGGGACATATGGAAAGATAAACGCATCAACTTCGGATCCAATTTATTTGGCAACAGAAGACCACCCATCAGAATTGCTTCCTGATCAAAAAAATGTGATTCATTCTTTGGAGTATGGAAAGCATTCTTTTGTTCAAGTGCTGAATGATTTCGCTCAGAAAGGTAAGAAATAACTGAACCTCTGGAAACATGCTTGAAAGGTCTATTTCTTTTGTACATTCTGAACGTTCTGTGTGTTTCCATCCACTTCTGAATGTTTTTATTGGATACAGAACAACAGGAAGACATTCTGTCAGAATTCTGCTCCAATTAAAGGCATTTAAAAACACACAGAACCTTCAGGGTGTACATGGTTTTTGGTCTTGGTTGTAAAGATTTAGGTTATATTTTGCAGTGTAGTGGTCTTTTTTCCACCATCATCTAGAAAAAGTAGATTACAAACTTTGCTTTATGAAAATCTAGATTATAATATACCACCATTAGGCGTTTCACATGCCCGATAAATTGGGCGCCATGGGCACAATTTTTGTTAACGTGCCCGAGCAGTCACATTTTTAGTCACTTAAATTGATGTTTAACCCTATCTGCCTTTTTGGTCCGCAACCATATTCTCACTTTCGTAACTTTTTTTGCTGAAGCGCTTTGACTTTGAAACTTTGGGTAGCTTCCTAATAATCTTAATAATTTTATGAAATTTCTAAACATCAGGTAAAGGTGGCCCTGAGATTTTACCGTTTTGTCACAATTGGTCAAAAAGTCTAATAGGAATCCCTTATAAAATCAATTACTGATATTTTACGAACCGATAGGCCTGAAAATAGGACTGAAGGTAATTCGTAATAAGAGTACTTCTTATAAGTCGTTCTGAAGTCATCAAATTTAAAAATAATCATGTGACGTCATACCAAAATGATGTCAACCTTGAAAAAAAGTTTTGTGCTGTTTGACGAAATGATTTTGAGTGAAAATAAACAAGACGCAGGGATGCGTGAACTATCTCGCCACAAATACACTACTAAATCTATCAACGTAGCTACCATAATTTTTATTACTTTATAACATCGTCTCCAGCGCATTTTGCTGTAAGAGCGTAAGAAAATGCGAAAGACCCTAGGCACGAGGTTGTTTCTTAATCTAATATTTTAAGAGTGAATGCAATTTAGCCATTTTATACTTATCTCTTCCAGAGTCTTGTCATAAAAAAAAACGTTCAAAACCGAGACGTTACAGAACATCTATGTCATGTTTAAAATAAGACACATTATGTGATAATAATGATAACACTTTTTCTGCTGTTTCGATTTCCAATGCCGACAATAAAAAAATAAAATAAAATGACTTTTCCTGAAATGACGTAATTTTTATCTTATTGTATGTCTTATCCTATTGCTCTAATAACGATATCATGTTATTAATTATTAAAATATTTTAAAGGATACTCGTTAAGCAGGTACTTTTATCATTATATTTACACTCAATTTTTTTTATCAACCTGAAGTGTTTCGCATTCCTTTACTATTAGTTTATAATAGACATTTATACATAATAGATCGATTGTGACAACTGCACAGCAGCATAGAATTAACGGATGCTCAATTACTTCTTGTGTTTAAAACGGTCACCTCGCTGACACCTTTAATGATAATGAGACCTCTTCTCCAGGAGAAACTGCAAAAACGTTACTGACGGAAGGACGGACGGACAGATCGATGCAAACCAAACTCTCTCTGCTACGCGAGATAGAATGACTATAAATATAAAAGCTGTTTCCTTTAGCTTTTTCCAATTGAAAGTTATGGCCCTTTTAACCCCGGGAGAGGGGCATTATGGCCCCCTCCCGATTATTTTCAATAACCTTTGAAATAATTGCTGGGCAGTCTTGAAACTTTGCCACTTTTACCATAAATCAATTTTGCATCTTGTGACCAACTTTCAGTTGTTCAGGGTGCCTACTTCAAAAGTTGTGAGTCATTGATCAGAACCACCTATCAAATATTCCTCATATTTCCAATTGAAAATACTGAAATATTGGGAAGCCTGTATTTTCTTAGATATAAATCATTTTGGTATGAAACTTTGCTCAATTGTTAATTGTTATAAAAAAAATCCGAAATGGCGCCATATCTCCGGAAAACCGGAAAAAAAATTCCATTTCCCGGTAAAAATTCCAGAAATATTTCCGGAGTGGATTCCGACCTTTAAAATTTCAATATAGCGCCATCTTTTTTTACCCAAAATGCATTTGGACGTTTTTTAGGAGCCTTATCTTTACTTCCACATCAATTATTTGATACAAAAGTATTGAAAACAGCTTTTAATATCTAATGTAGATCTGGTGTGATAATTACTCAATATTAGAGGCCAATTATGACTCAATTAGTCTAAAAATGACGTTATGCCGAATTTGACCGCTGGGTAACTAACATTTGTGCAAAGTTTTATATCTTTAGCCTAGGTGGATCATGGCCTCATAGGTATGGAACCATTATGCCTCCACCCCACAGATTTCAGTGTCAGAAAAAACCCTGGGCTAATAGGGTTAAATCTTATAACACTAAATTTTATTCCTTACGAATGAAATCCTGTCATCAACAAAAGTCCCATTGACCGTAATTTAATTTTTTGATATTTCGAATCTCCGTCTTGCATTCGTACCTCATGCCAAATT
>JAUCNQ010006682.1:0-16974 GCA_032352715.1 Bougainvillia muscus | reverse complement strand
AGATTTGTATCAATTTTCATACAGAAGGAGTTGTTTGAAAATTGATACAAATTCAAAACAAATAATTTTTCTGTATTAAACTTTTCTTTTGGTGTGTTAATTGGTTAAATAATCTGTAAAAAGCTGTGGTGGGAAGGTTAAGTCAATCAACCTATAACAGCAGGCCCTTTGAGGGACCATGCACAAACTTTGTATGGGAAAACATATCAATTTTGATACAAAGGGATTGTCTTTTTGCATACATAGTATGCGCAAAGACACTTCTTCTGTGATGAAAATGGAATCATTTGGGATACAAATTTTGAACGATCTCTTAAACTGCCATAACGCATAATATACTTCTTGGTACAATTAATTTGTATCATTGTCTTCATTTTTTGAAATTAAGTCTTCTTGGTAGAGTTTACGAAGTGTACTTTCTCTTGGACATTTCACTGTAATACCACTGTTCCGAATCTACTCCTTACAGTTGGACCGAACCTTAGGGTTTGTCTCAAAAATGTGCTTTAATTTCCTTCACAAATCGTCATCTCAGATGATGTGTAATTGTGCTGCATGACACTATTTCTGAAAGAAAATTAATAGGAATGAAGCAAATTTCTATAGCAAATTTTTGAAATGCTTCCTTAGAGTGTTTCTACATCAAACTGTGCATTGTAGATAAAAGCCTCAGTATAAGAGTCGTCTGAGTTAGCTGATTTGTATGATATCACATAAAGAATGGTACTGTGAAAATTAAGCATTTGACTGTGTATTTATTGTCACTTATATATCATCCCTTTAATGTCTGTACCCAATGGATGTGCATGCTCTAACTATTCTGCGGCAAGTACTGCAGAATAGTTAAAGCGTGTGTGGTCACATTGTGTATTAAAGTGTTTTAATGTGTGTGTATTAAAGTGTAATGGTGTACAAGAGAGAACAATACCAAACCAATTTCATCACAGAAGGAGCGTTTTTGTGCATACTAAGTATGTACAAAAACACTTTTTCTGTTTGAAAATTGATATGAAAGTCGGTTCTTAAGTTGAGGCTGCAGTGGTTATTGTAAACTTGTCCTTGTCAAAATCCTACGTATTCACTCTGTCAAGAATGTTCATTCCAACTGATTAAACTAATCAATTTTTTCTATTCCCTTCCCCCACAAACATAGGCACAAGAAGTCGAAACACAAGAAAGACAGGAGATCATCTGGCAAATATGAGTCTTCAAGTGGTAGGCATGAATCAATGGGTAGTGGTGGGATTGGTAGTGGAACCAGAGAAAGAAGAACAAGCAGTGGTTCAAGAAAAAACAGTATCACAGAGTCACCGATGCAGATTATGTTACCTGGAAGTAAGTAGAAACTAAGGGCCTGTTTATAATCCAAGTTTATTTAAGCTCTACTTGGGCTTATTTCACCTTGCCCATGGTGCATTCAACCTTGTATGTGTTAAAAACATTTAGTGTCAGCTCCTGGGGTGAATTCGCCCTGGTTATTTTGACAAAACTAGTTGTGGGAAGATACATACAAAAAATCAACCTCGTACACAGGTCTTTAACCTTTCCTTATAAAAAGATAAAGATTGGCACAAAATGTGAAGCAATATCTGGAATAACTTTTTCTGATGTAACAGCTTGTAGTTAAGTAGGTATAGTAATATGAAAGAAACATGGGAACCCATGTTTCTTTTGTGTTGCCGCATCATAATGATATGCAGCATCAGTAAAAAGAAACTGTTGTTAAAACATTAACGAGTATATAACAGGGTGGCCAGTTCCTGGAAAAGCCTGGGAAATGAAGAGGTGGTTTGGAAAACATGGAAAAACGCTTGTTTTGCCTGAAATTCCTTGAAAAATTAGGAAACATCCTGGAAATTTTATCTTTTTATTTTTTAAGGTTTTTCAAAACGTTTACTTCGTAACCCGGAGCACTACTTTGCCTTCAGATCGAGAAAGCAAAGAAGCCCCGGAGACTAAGTTGGTCCCCTGAACAAAAGAGAAAAAATTCGAAAGCGTCGATAAGCAAAATTTGATAGTTACCTTTATACTCAGTGATTTCGAAGTAGTGTGAGTATTTTTTTATCTGTGAAAATTCAACAAAAAAGTTAAAACTTAATCAAATTGCTTCGATCACCCAACCGCATCATTACGGGACATTTTTAAATAAACTACATTTAACATAATACTAATCAAGACAAGCTAAATAAATGAGTTCAAAATGGTAGCCGATTTCGAAAATAAAATATTTCTTAGAAATTGGGACATTTTCTTACGGTTCTAACTAAGTTTTGCTTAGAGGTTCATGGAATAAAGTGGACATTTTCTTACTAATCTTCTTTCGTTTGATGAGTAGCAGTTCTCTCAAATACTCCCGTTCGAAATCCTGCAATTCTCGTAGTGAATAAATAGCTAGCTAGCTTCTTGTCGACAACTCGCTCCCTCCACACATATCACAAAGCAAATATCATCGCTGAATTAATCCAAATTTCATAAAAGGATAGAGATGTAATCACCTTGCTAATTAAAAATAACAACAAACACTTAAGCAGTCTTACCAACGCCTCTTCTTTGCTTTTCTTTCTCTTTTTCAAAGTCAAACATACAGACCACGGTGGTGTCATTGAGTCGTTATTACTTAGTACAGGCTAAATCCCGTGAAATATAGCCGAAATCGGTAAAAAGCTATCCGAAATCGGGTAACCCAAGGGTTATTTCAACGTAATCCGAAAATCCCGCAAAAAACTCTAAAAAGCCTTGAGAACAGGCAAAAAACACCAAAATTGAACTAGAGACGATGACCGACCGCGGTGCCCTACCGAATACATTCCCTACGGGAATCTAAAAACCTTATCATTTTTATTTTATTCATGTTGTATATATGCAGCAAACAAATATGGTGAAAGGACATTGTTTTAACATTGTTTGTGATACACATTCAACTTGTATATTACGATCAAATATTGCTCTGAGTGAAAGTCATTTTAACGTTTTTCATAGTGCATAAAATCATCTTGCATATATAACAGCAAAATATTGTGCTATTTGTGAATGAAAGCAAATTTCTAAAGCAAATTTTCGAGACAAACCTCACATTTGGAGAGCCTAAACCTATACCATAGCATATTCAAGCCAGGCCCATCAAAAAAATCATCAGATCAATATGGTCTGGTATGTGATAAATTTGATACGCTGTTATGTATTTG
The DNA here is from genome assembly GCA_032352715.1 of Bougainvillia muscus. NCBI lineage: Eukaryota > Metazoa > Cnidaria > Hydrozoa > Anthoathecata > Bougainvilliidae > Bougainvillia > Bougainvillia muscus. The sequence goes on along the minus strand of JAUCNQ010006682.1, from coordinate 13,789 downwards.
GTGGTTTCACGTCTGATCTTTAATTGACTTAAATATGTCCCCCATGTCAGAACATTTTAAATAACTTTTGAAGTACTAGGATGTAGCAGTTGATACTTAAACACTTTTAGTATAAATCTAGTTTGCATGTTTTGACAAATTTTCAGGGTCATACTATGTAAACATCAGAAGTTAGAGGTTAAAATGTGATAAAGCTGGATCTCCAGTTACAAAATTTTGCTACATCTAATAGAAACACTTTTTCAAAATTTTTCACTACTTTTCGGTATTTGATGACGTCATTCGAAAAATTGGGCAATAACTTCTTCAATGACGTCATTTTGGAAAGGTCTTAGGCTGCATATACTCTGTGTGCGAAGTTCCATCCACATAGCACTTGTACAACAGAAGCTAAGTATAAAATAGCTTGTTGTAGGAGCCCATATAAAACAGGGTCAAAAGGCACTTCTTTCCATAAGTACGTATTTTTTAGACTCTCTCTCTTAATTTTCAAGATTTTTGATATTTGAATTAATTTTTAGGAGGAATGTCTCAAGCTTTACCTCATCATTACAGTCCAACTACATTGTGGCCTGTCACTGCCACACCAGGCGGGGGCTATCAAATCGTTCAAAATAACACATCATCACCAATAAACTTACCAGGTGTAGCTGGAAACATGGAAGGAACATTCAAATATCTTGGTAATAATTCACCCTTAGGTACTCCTTTAGCTATTGGTGTTAACCCCTTGCTTCAAAATGTACATCTAACGAACACAACACCACCGTTATCACCAGCATCCTTTGTTCAGCTACGACCAATTGGCTCAGTTGCAGGTACTCCGTATGTTTCATCTGTTCGGGTGGCTACAACTTTAACATCACCAATCATTACTACTGCTCAGGTCAATCATACACAATCAATTTCCCTAACAAGAGATGTGCAAATAACTCCATCTTCACTGCATCCACCAGGTTTGGAGCCAGAAACAGCTACAGACAGTAACAGGCCACAATATTTTGTTAATCCACGTCATGAAGAACTGAGAGCTTCACTAAATATTGAAACTGGTAAACCTGTTGCTGGTCCTGAAGTAGATATTCAAAAGACTGTTGAGCAGAAGCCAGTTACAAGTAAAATATTAGACAGAGGATTTGGTATGTCACCCCTTGGAACACCTACCCATGAGCAGAAGAAGACTGTTGAAATTTTCGATAAACAGAAAGAACATAAGTCCTTTGATAAACCTATGGACAAGAAATACCAACATTCTGAAGCAGAAAAGAGTGATTTAACTCGCCGTGATGGAGAACGGAAGCGTGATAAAGACATTTCTCGCAAATCTGAACGAAAGCATGATAGTCACAGAAGACATGAACATTCTGATCAAAGCCATAAGGAAGAAAATTTTGCCAAAAGACATCACAATGAACAGGGTAATCACGATAATCGTTCCTCTGATGCCAGATATCAAAACCAATATTCAACATCAAGCATGAATTCGTCATCTGACTATCAAAGTAATCAAATTGCCAATCGAATGGCCACATCATCTAATCAAATGCAGCATCCACCTGATCAGATGCGACATCCACATCCTAATCACATGCAGCATCTGCCTGAGCAGATTCGACATCAACCTAATCAAATAAGAGGTCCCCCACCTGATCAAATGAGAGGTCCCCCACCTGATCAAATGAGAGGTCCCCCACCTGATCAAATGAGGGGTCCCCCACCTGATCAAATGAGAGGACCTCCTCCTGATCAAATGAGAGGTCCTCCTCCTGATCAAATGAGAGGTCCTCCTCCAATTATGATGAGGCCCCCACTAGATCATATCAGATTTCAACCACCACCTGACCATATACGAGGGCCGCCTCCTATGCAAATGAGAGGACATCCACCAGACCAAATGAGAGGGCCTGTGCCAAATACAATGAGAGGAGTTCCACCTGACCAGATGAGATGCCCACCACCAACTCCAATGCGGGGACCTCATCCAGATCATATAAGGGGACATATGGATCAAATGAGGGGTCCACCTCCAATTCAAATGAGAGGCCCACCTGGAAACCAAATGCGAGGACCTCCGCCTCCAGATCACATGAGATTTTTACCACCTGGTCAAATGGGACCTCCACCTAGTCAAATGGGACCTCCAACAGGTCAAATGGGACCTCCACCAGGACATATGAGAAATCCACCTCCTGAGTTTAGGGGACCACCACCTCAAGGTTTTCCTCCAAATTCAATTCAAGGACCACCAGCTCCTGTTCCACCCGATATGATGCGTGGACCACCTCCTGGAAATTTTCAAGGTGTACCAAACAGATTCAGTGGCCCACCACCAGATGGACGTTTTCCACAACCAAATTTTAAACAACCTCCACCAGGTAACCCACTTCCTCCAACATCAACTGGCAGCAGATTTCCACCACCAAATTTTAATCAACCGCCTCCAGGGTTTAATGGTCCACCACCATCAAATGGACCTGCTTCACAGTCGAACGATTTCAATTCTCAACACAATATGCAACATCAAACACAACCTTCATATCCCTCAGCAAACAATCCTGATTTTTCAAAACCACCACCGGTATTTTTTGATAGTAACAAGTCACTTCCCATAAGCCAACCAAATAACGTACCACAACCAATACTTTATCAACAGCAAAATCTGTCACAACAACAACAGGAAAGTGGGCACTACAATAAAAGTGATTATTCTCGCAGCGACTCACAGCACTACCCACCATCTAGTTATCCACAAAATTCTACTAATAGTCCATATCAAACTAGCCCAGGAGGTTCCAAAACTAATACACTTGGTTCTGCTGATTACACAAAGATTGTTCAAGCCTTGCAAACATTAAAGTCTGGTGGAAAAAATGAAGAAAAATCTGGGTATAGTACGTTGGAAACAGAGCCAATTTCGCCACCATCTGAAGAGAAAGGTGTTGAGAAAAAAGATATTGATAAGAAAGATGACAAAAAACGAAAGAAAGACAAAAAGCATAAAAAAAAGAAAAAGAAAGAAAAACCTGACCAGATTGACAATGAAGAAGATCTCGAGCAACGTTTAAAAGAAAAACTTGCAGAGTTAGCAAAGTTAGATGATGGAAGTCATGGCCCTCTTTCAATACAATTAAAACCTCAATCAAATAAATTTAACCTGAAAATTGAATCACCTGTTCTGAAAGGCAATATTTTTCAAAAATATAAAGCAGCACAACTGTTTCGTCAAGACTCACCAATGTTTCCTGGAAAATCAACTGACCATGCAGATAGAAAATATCGAAAAATAACTGAGAGTGGGAAGGAAGAACCTATATCAGATGAAGAAAGTGACGAAGAAAATAAATTGATGAAGAAAAAGGATGATGACGATGATGAAATCAAAACAAAGGCAGATTTAATGAGAATTCTTGGTATTTCTGTACCTGAACCTGTTACTAAACAACCATCTCCGAAGGATAAAGATGAACCCGCTGCCCTACACAGTGGATCAGAAGATGGTGAAGTTTTAAGTGATGATGAACTGGAGGAAAGACGCAAGATAAGAGATATCATACAACAAGCGAAAGAAGAAGCTTTAAATAGTAGTTCACCCCCAAAACAAACTGAAGGTATCCAGCACGCCAAAGATGAGGACACTGTTGTACATTCTTTGAATAAATCAGCTACCAATGATACTGAATCAATAAGTTCTGAAGGGGAAGCCAGTTCTGATGGTGAACTTTCTGATGATAGTGTTGATGAATTTGGTCGTTTGAAAAAACTTCGTGCTACTGCTTCTGAAACAGAAGATAACGATGAGAAATATCGACAAAAAGGTTACAGTTCTGGATCTGATAGCTCTGATAATTCAGATGACGAGAAGATGAGGAGATGGGCTAGAAGTAGACCAGTAAGCAGGTAAGGAACTGTCCACAAAATTTGTATGGAAATTTCGGATCAATTTTCAATCAGAAGGAGTGTCTTTGTACATACATAGCATGCACAAAGACACTTCTTCTGTGATGAAAATGTTAGTAGAGCAATTGGCAGATAGAAATCTGGTGTAATAATGTTGCGTGTTTCTGATTCACTTTTTTATGCAGATATCAGTTTTAAAATATTAGAAAAATGAATTTTTTCGTTTTTTCCTTTGTATAAACCGATACCTGTTAGTATGCATATGTTTTATTTAAGATCCATTCAAAATTCCTTAAAAATATCATGGATTGAAGTATGACAATTATCTAAGGGTTTGTCTCAAAGATTCGCTTTAATTTCTTTCACAATTCCATTCGTTTTCATCTCAGATGAACTTTAGTTCCTTTTGGTAGGACAGGCCTGGATTATTTAGAAATTGTCTTGTAAATCCTTTTTTTCCTCATGTATGAGTATTATCTTTAGTGTATACATATTTTATCCTCCATATGATAACCCTTATATAATTATGAAACAAAACTTTGAAGCAATTCCTTAGAGATCTGTCCACAAAAGCTGTTTCGATCTTCATTCAGAAGGTAATTAATTTAATTGTGCATTCTTAGTATGCACAAAGGCGCTTGTTATGGAAATGGTACGATTTGCATTACAGAATTTTGTGGATGGTCCCTTAAGATTCGTCTCAAAAATTCGCGTTAATTCACTTCACTAATCGCTTATTTTAAACTCAGATAAAGTGTTATTGTGCATATGTTATAAAGCAAATTGAAAATTAAAACTCTTGTTCTGGAACATTCTTTCATAGTTGAATATTTTATTTGTTGATTTAGAGGGAGCCATTCACCAACCAGTCACCGTAGTCGCTCTGCCAGTGTTAGTCCTGAGCGAACAGAAGAAAAAGAACAAGAGAGCTCGTTACTACCTGAAGTACCACTTGTAGTTGAAAAATCAGAAGAGGAGAAAGCTCTTGAGGCTGAAGAACAGGAACGATTAAGAATTGAAGAAGAGAAAGAAGCTGCTGAGCAAGAGAGATTAAGAGATGAAGTACAAAAGTTAGAAGGTACTATTAATACTGAACTCATCATCAAAGCTGATCCTGAGAAAGTTACTGCAGAATCTAGTGCAAGTGATATCAGTGAAGATGAAGAAGAAGTTGAAGAAACAAACCTTGAAGAAGCAGTAGGGAAGCCAAACATTGAAGCAATTACACCTACAAGTCCACGTGAAATTACGCCTACTATTGGTATCCAAGCAAAGGAAGATTTGAAACGTATTATTATGGAAAAGTTATATGAGAAACAAAAGGAAGTGAAACCAAGTGAAAACGATGAAGAACAAGGTAACGAAAATGAAGATGAAGAAGGTGAAAAAGATGTTGGCTATGTTGATATTTTTGCTGATTCTGGTGATGAGAAAATAGAGAACGAGGGTGATAAAGAAGAAGACAATCAGGAAGAAGATAAATCGGAGGAAGTAAAACAAGGTGATATACTTCAACCTACTGTACAAGCTGAAGAAGAAAAGATTCCTGAAATGGAAGTAGATGATGTTGAGACAGCTGTACAAGAATCTGTCAAAGAAGAAGTTGAAGAAATGACGGCTGGCGAGAAGGAAGACAAAGAATATGAAGTTACAATACAAACTCTCTCCGATATTAGAAACCGTATGAACAAAATGTCGAAAGAGGAACTAGAAGAAGCATTGCAAAAGTTACCATCATTAAAAGATGAAGCAAGTTTGTTAGATGATGGACGTACTACACCTATTCACTTACGTGGTATCAGCATAAATATGAAATCTTTAACCGAATATGTACATGATAAACGTGGCTTGTACAAACAATGCTTTAGAAATGTCAACAAAAAAGAATTTAAATTTATGTTACCAAAATATTTAAGGGTAAGTTTTATCCATGAATCATTATATAACACCTACTAAGAGGTCATAGGCAAAGTTTGCACGAAACATTTATTTAGAAGAATTGTAATTGTGCATACTTTGTTTGTACAATGGCACTTCACCTGAGAGGAATTAATGCAAATTTTTGAGACGAACCGTAGGATCATCATCAGTTGTTGTTTTTATAAATTTTACTATATTCTCTTTTTTTCGCAAGATCACATCTTTATTGTAAAAATGGTTGAATTTCTAAATATAATCTCTAATCTATACTGATGCACTTGCAATGCTCTGTAGACGTAGTTTTGTCCACTAGGACACAAAAAGCAGACACAGCTAGCCTATTTGTTTCACTTTTATCGAAACAGAAGTTGTTGATCTTACATTTTGTTCCTTCAATTTTAGGATATTAACTCATTCAGTGGCGCAAGCCACTGCAATAACGAATCATTGTTTGAGTTCGAAATCAAACAAGATTCTCAATCACGACTTATGCCTTCAACATTGAATGAGTTATCTTAACTTGTTACTCTACAATATTTATCCTGAGATGCAATTGATACGATTTGACAAAACATAGTTCTTATCCATTATCAACAATATGGAACTGTCTCAAAGATGAAGTGTTATTTGTGCATACTTTGTATGCACAATAACCCTTCATCTGAGGTAAAAATGAAGTGATTTGTTAAGCGAACTAAAGCGAGTTTTTGAGACGAACCCTAAGTGGTTGCCTTTGTTTGGCATTCTATAGCATCGAGAACATGCAAGATGTTAAAAGAATAGGGATCTGAGAAATCTTCTCAAAATTCGCTTTATTTCTATCAATTTTCATCTCAGTTAAGAAACTAAGCACACAAATAATCACCTCTTACATAATTATATATTTTTCTTAATTCTTTAGAAATATGATTTAAAAACTGTACGAAACTGGTGTTTGGATGAAATTGAAATTATGTCAAAAAAGCGCCTACGTTCAATTCTTCTTCAACAAACACTTGCTTCTTCGTCAAGTGAAGATTCTGAAGATGATGATGAAGAAGATGAAGAAGAAGAAGAAGAAAATAAAATAAAGGAAGTTGAGAATATAAAAGTAGAGGTTAGTTATAAGGCTCTATCCACAAAATTCGTATGGATATTTGCAACAATTTTAAAATTCTTATGCGAAGAAAACGGTGCGATTTGCTATATGAATTTTGTGGATGAAAAGAACAGCACATAGTACAATTAAAAAAGTACCGTCTCAAAAATTCGCTTACAAATCACTTCATTTTCACCTCAGATGAAGTGTTATTGTGCATACTTTGTATGCACAATATAACACTTCATCTGTGATGAAAATTGACAGGAATGAAGCGAATTATAAAGCGAGTTTTTGAGACGGTTCCTAGCATTGTATCTATTTAACTAGGGGGTATCTTAGTGCATGCACTGTGTGCTTTTAGACACTTCTCCTAAAGTGAATATGGTAATTGTAATAATGGATACCCATTTTACCAAGCAATCTGAATATGAAAATGCAGTTTGATGCATTTGGTAACGTAACAAGGCTGACAACGTCTTTCATATAGGCATTATGTCATTTTTCAGCTCTATTCTCTTGATCAATAATGCCTACATAACAAAATTATGACCCCATCAAAAAGGAAGGGTAATGGCATTGAATAGCTGATATAATTATCCTGCAATCAAGATAAGCATATTGACCTCATAACTGAGGGATCCCTGGTTTAAATCTGTGTAGATGACCTTCTCAGTGCCACTTTCCTGGAAACTGCGATCAGTCTGTTCCTCTGTTATGTGGTGCTTGCTTGTCTTTTTTCAGAGTCACAGTGTTGGTTGTTAGAGAGGTGTTTAAGCTCAGAGATATAAATAACTTGACAGGGAATAATTTAATCTCTCCCCCTAGTAGTGCCCATTGGTATAGTGGCAGAATAGTAGGGATAGCCTTGGGAGAGGTAAGGGACTGTCCACAAAAGTCGTATTGCAAATCGTGCCAATTTCATCACAGAAGAATTGTCTTTGTGCATGCTATGTATTCACACAGACTCACCTTTTGTAGTATGAAAATTGATACAAGTTTTGTGGATGGACCCTAATATTGTTAGAAATACGAGAGAGAAAACAGCTGTTGAAAAACCAGGAAGTTTTTTTTAATTTTTTAGGTAGAAGTTAAAGCCTCACCTACACCTGCTGAAATGGAAATCACAGAAGAGCAGAAAGATACAGAAGAAAAACAGGACAATAAGAAAAAAGAGAAGAAAGATAGTAAGAAAAAGAAAAAAGAGAAGAGTAAAGAAAAGAAAAAAACAAAAAGGAAATCCAAAACGAAAGCTGTTGTTAAAACAGAAAAAAGTGAGGAAAGTGTTCTTGACAAAGTGAATGGCAATGAAACAGCAGTTGAGGGAGAAAAACCCGAAGAAATGGTACTAGATGAAGATAAAAATGAAGAAATGGCAGTTGATGCAGATGCAGAAACTAAAAATATTGAAGAAGAAACCAAACCTACGGCGCTGAGTCAGGAAGAGAATCGAGATGATGCTCAAAACGAAGATGTAATAGAAACAGAGCAAAAAGCTGAAGGAGTAGAATTTGTTCTTGCTGAAGAAGCTCTAGGTCAGCAAGATTTAGATGAGGTAAACAGAGGCACTCTGTCCCCGGTAAAGATTGAACACGAAGGGGACGAGATATTAAAAGAATCTGAGACTGAGGCTGATAAACAACCATCAGAAGTGTCTGACGAGGTAATTAATCCTGTGGAAAATGTTATTGTTAAAAAAGAACAGACCAGTGAAACTGAAAACATGGACAGATCAGTTGAAGGAGAATGTATAAATGAAGAAAACACAAGTGTTACTGAAGAAAACACAAGTGTCACTGAAGACACAGCTGCAGTTCAGATCAAGAAGGAAATGGTTGCTAATATACTTGAGGATACTGTTTCTACTACACAAGAAAATAACGTTGAACCAGTAGAAAATAAACTAACGGAAGAAAATCAAAATACAGAAGAAATTGAACAAAGTGAACAAGAGAAGTTAGCCATTGCAAGTAGGAAAGAACTTGAAGAAGAGCGAACACGAGAACAAGATAAGTCAGCCGTTGAAATTAAGAAAGAACTTATAGAAGAGCAAATACGAGAACAAGATACAGCAGCCGTTGAAATTAAGAAAGAACTGATAGAAGACAGAACAAGAGAACAAGATAAATCAGCCATTGAAATTAAGAAAGAACTTATAGAAGAGAGAGTACATGTAGATCAGGAAAACAATGTTGAAAATGAAGAGATGGAGAAAAACGAACAGGATACATCATCGTCAGCATCGTCAGCATCAACTTCAAATGACGAGGATGATTCCGATCAATCGGGTTCTGAATCCGGAAGTGAATCTTCAGTATCAGCCGCTAAAAAATCTTCTGCAACAGGTAGGAATTCACCCTTTTCATCACAGAAGATGTGTCTTTGTGCATACTAGGTATGCACAAAGACACTGCTTCTGTATGAAAATTTATACACATTTCTTTACGAATTCATTGTTCAGGAACTAAGGGACTGTCCACAAAATTTGTATCACAAATCGTACCAATTTAATCACAGAAGAAGTGTCTTTGTGCTTACAAAGTATGCCCAAAGACGGCGCTTCTGTGTGAAAATTGATACAAATTTCTATACGAATTGATAGTTCATGAACTAAGGGATCGTCCACAAAATTTGTAATGGACCTTGTTCAACAATTTTATCACAAATCGTACCATTTTCATCACAGGAGAAGTGTCTTTGTGCTTTCAAAGTATGCACAAAGACGACGCTTCTGTGTGAAAATTGATACAAATTTATATACCAATTCATAGTGTATGAACTAAGGGACCGTCCACAAAATTTGTATCACAAATCGTACCATTTTCATCACAGAAGAAGTGTCTTTGTGCAAACCAAGTATGCACAAAGACGACGCTTACGGGTGAAAATTGATACGAATTTCTATACGAATTCATAGTTCATGAACTAAGAGACCATTCACAAAATTTACATAGTACTGAGTTCGCTTAAAGAAATCTTATAAAAGCTAGTTGGAGAAGTGATATTCTATCTAAAAGCATAAGCGATTTTTAATCGTGAAATTTAGTTGTGATTGATGAGATCTGTTCTGTACATATTGATATTTAGTCATATAATACGTGGCTATTTCCTCCTCTACCCCCTATATATACTATTCTTAATTCCCCGAGTTTTTGTTAAAATAACAGTTTTCTGACAGTCGTTGTGGTAGAAATCACCACGTGTCCAAAACTGCAAGTACTGAGTACACTTAGTATGCACAAAAACACTCCTTCTGTGATGAAAATTATTTCCATCACGATACATATTTTGTGGGCGGTCCCTTTTGAATATAATTCCAGTTATTAAAAAGGTAAAAGGGTAAAAAGGATATCAATTTTTACAATTCCCTTTAGAATCTGATGGTTTAGAAAATATTAGTAGTCTTGATGAACGTGATCTGCACAAAACATCAGACGAAGAAGAAGAAGGTGATGAAGAAGATGATGCTAGTGATAACGATGATGATGATGAGCAGGAGGAGGATCAAGATGATGATGACGTGTCAGATGACGCCTCAGAATCTGCTGATGACGAGTCTAGTGATGCTGATGAAAGAAAATCAAAACGAAGAATGGAACATGAAAGACATCGAAGAAACGAAAAAAAGACAGGTTAGTTACTTTCTTAATAAAATTATCTTCAAATGTGATCCATACCGGTTTTGATTGCTTAATATTAAGAATCGTCCACAAAATTCGTACATTAACAACGAAAACTTTTGGCGGGAAAACTTCGGCGGAAAATATTTCGTAAAGATTTTGTCAACTTCAGTGGAAAAACTCCCAGACACATTATTTGAAGCGGAAAAATTTCGGACAAGTTTTCAATCAATTAGCTAATTTCCATTTCGAAGTGAAAAATGTTTAAAAAAAAGAATGCAAATTGTGCTTTTAATTAGCTTTTTTTCTTCTAAAATCGAATATTTGTTATAAAAAATTAGGTTGATAAAACAGAAGAGATGCATTGTTTTGCTTTTTTTGTTAAAAATAGTGAAAGATAACATACAACTAAGATGTTTGAAACCACTTGTCTATTACTTTCAATTAAAGCCCATAGCTTAGTTTTATTGAAATAAAGGAAAAACCAAAATTTTCGGACAGATATAGTTCCGGCGGCTGCAAATTACTTATTTATGATGTATGACGTTGTCTGTAAATACCCACCGTCATACATAGCGTTATTAAGAATTAAAGCTTCTTGATCTCCATCATGGTGCTCTTATTAGGGGTAGATAAGCCGGTGTACTTGAAAATGACATGTACAAATAAGACACGGTCATGCGGAAAGCTAACCCGAGGTTGCTGCAACTTATATATGATCAGAATGGTATCATCTACCTTCCCTGTCCAAGAAAGATAGTAAAATCCTCATGTTCAGCATATTATTTCCATAGTCACTGCACTATTATTGGATAAAACAATAAAATGTTTTATAAAACCAATATTGTCTCAAGCAAATTAGATGACTCCTAAAACACGCAAAAACCATAAATTTTTCTGTACAGTATACGATTTGTTTTATACAACAAATATTATACAACAAATTTGATCGTCGAACACAGGCTTTAACGCTAGCTTAAAGGAATCCCGAACTCAAAAAGGCAATGGCGTACACGGCCTTTCTGCATATGTTAATATTTTAACAATAATTTCTTTTTTGTTGCTAAAATCGGCTGAAATATTGATGATAAACCCAATAATTGTTAAGATATCAAAGGAAATCGATGTTATCTTTGATCTAGACTCATGTTTTGTTGAAAATATAAAGTTTTGAGGCATTTCTGAGCAAAAACCATCACAAATTCTCACAATACTATGACAGGGCCAGCATTTCCGTTTAAAACTTTCGATACATACGAGAAAAATGTTTAAATCTTACTGGGAGTGCTTCTTTGATAGAGCTGTCAACTATAAAAACTTTCATGAGCATCTTGTTGTTCTTCGGTGTAGCATTTGTTCGATGATTCCTTCGGTGAAGCGAAGAAAAAATCCTTCGAACCTCCAATTTGTTTTGAACTTGAAATGTTCATTTTCATTACACAATTTACTGACTTTTCAAGAAAGAATAACTTTTTTCAAAATAATATATTATGTTAAGGCACTGTCTACATTTGAAGAAATATGCACCAATTTGGCGCAAATTGGCTCAAAAAGTCATGCCGAAAAACCTTTGATTTCTGTTTTTATATTTTTTTTCTGTATTGTACTCTCCGTCCCCCAATTGTCGGGGGGGGGGGGGGGTGTTAATAAATGGAAATGGGTGGATTTTCTTCTAAATCGCTTAATTAGGGGGGAGTGGGCAAAATTCATCAAAATCTGAGTTGTCTTACATTCTAGGTAAGTTTTGACATGTTTGCATCAACCAAGGAGGGTTATTTATTCAAGTCAAAGTAGTTATCAGTTGTATAGTTACAATAATAACTGGGGGTACGTGGATATTAGGAAAATTTCTTAATTTTTTTTTTGGGGGGGCGGGTTAATAAATGGAAATGGGTGGTAAATTTTCCAAAATTTCGTGTTGCCCCCCCCCCCCCCCCATACAATTGGGGGACGGAGAGTACACAAGCATAGATAATTGATTTACAACATATTGTAATGTAATTTCTATTGTTTTTTTATACTTTGTTTACACTTATCTTTCAAAAACCTTCTATAAGTGGAAACCGGCCTTTATGCAGAAGCCACGTGGTCTTTCAGATAAAAGAAATATCGCATTGGAAACACAACACGATTCTTTTAATAATTTTAAGCAAGGAAATATACGCAATCAGTTATTTACAGTGCATGTGTGATCTTGACTTGTTTGGTCTGCAAGATGATGTTTAATATTGTCGCAAGCGCAAATGTTCACGGGATTTGATCAGTTCGGGATTCCTTTAAATCGACGCGAAAAATTCCATATCGATCGATTTGGAAAAGTTTATGCTTGTGAAATATTTTGGAAGTTTCGCGAAATGTTCTAAAGAATATATAGGAGCTTACTTTTGATCTATGTGGGAGTAATAGACTCCATTCGAATGAAATTTGTACGATTTCTTGTGCAGAATTAATGGATCTCTTTCTGCTGCTTCATCTAAGGGTTCGTCTCAAACATTCGCTTCACATATCGCTCCATTTTCACATCAGATAAAGTGTTATTGTGCATACAAAGTATGCACAATAACACTTCATCAGAGATGAAAATTGACAGGAATAAAACGAATTTATAAAGTGAATTTTTGAGACGGCTCCTGAGGAAATTTGGGGAACACTATTATGCACTAGGACACTTCTTTTGTCATGAAAGTCTTATGATTTGCGATACAAATGTTGTCCCTAAGATATAACGTGTATGAAGCAATGAATGTTGTGGATGGGTCTTAAAGCAGATTAGTTGTATTTTTGTGTCTAAAAGTGCCACAAATTCATTTAAAAAATCAATTCATTTTCATCTCAGAAGAATTGGTATTGTGCGTACAAAGTATGTACAATGACACTTCATCTGAATGAAAATTGATAGGATGAAGCGAATTTTTATGTCGATTTAAAATATACTCCTTTATATTTTCACCATTATAGAAAAGCGATCGAAGAGTAGTAGTTCTGAGAGTTCTTCTGAAGATTCTGATGAGGATGAGGAGGATGAGAAGAAACCTGTTTTATCCAAACTAGACCGTAGTAAAGCAGCAAGCGGATTACCAAGTCGTTCAAAGAATAGTAGAGAAAGATCTACTTTATCAAAGGTAGGAAATGATCACCAAAATATTCACTCATTCAGTGCCACAAGCCGTTGTGATCACCAATCATTGCTTGATTTCTGCTATTTCTGTAGCAGAAATCAAACAATGATTCGTTACCACATACATCTTCGACAAGGAATGAGTTAAGGGTCTGT
>JAUCNQ010006571.1:0-14118 GCA_032352715.1 Bougainvillia muscus | reverse complement strand
AAAAATTTAACCAATCACAGAAGCCATGACAGTTCATTTCGCCCGCAACGATTTTCCATGTAAACGAGTCCTAAGTGAGATAATCGCAGGAGAAATAAATCAAAAAATTTTGATTTATTTTTACTTCAATCGCCGAGCGATTATTTTTAAAAAGTAACATGTTCACACTAGACGATTATTAAATTTAATCGTGATAATCGTGATAATCGTCCAGTCTGGACCAGGCTTAATGGTCGGCTAGGACACTGTTTATGAAACTATAGAACTGTATGGAAGTTAATCAGGACCTTCAAATATATTATTTTCTTGCAATTACTAAATGTGCCTATTTCTATAAACTAAATGACATAATTAAATAAAAAAATAGTATTACGAACTTACAGTACAGTTTGTAAATTTTAATCAACAAGATTTACAAATAATGCATGTCTTAGTGCTAAGTACTTACCTAGGCCTTCCGTTTGTAAAACCAACGTGAAGTAAATCTAGTATTATTCATGTCTCTTTTATACAAAAACGCAGTAATTTCCATCCATTTCAGATTCATCACACAGTTCAGTTATTTCACATTTCAGAATACATTCTATAGTGGTTAGCTTATATCTGCTATATTCTTTCAAACCATTTTCATTTTCATAAACTTTCTCTATAAATTCGCTTCTTGCAAGTTGAATACACAAACACGCTATGAATATAGTGTTTCTTTTGAAACCCATTTTTATAGGAACACTAAAAAAAACAACTATTATTTCCTTTTGCCTTGATTTAAATGCTCGTTATATACCTCACAGTTGGCAAAACTGGTATTTCACACGTCTCTCCCGAGACGAGTTACTCGTCTCAGAGACGTCTTTAACTGGTCTTTCTTGTCCACACCGAAAATACGTTTTATGAAGACGTGAGTAAGACGTCTTAAGAAAATGTGAATAAGACGTTTACCAGGCTTGAATAAGAGGTCTTTCTAAAACGAGAATAAGACGTCTTCTAGAAGACGTTTTACAAACATGTAAAATGAAATATTTGACGCTTGGCGTAGCATAGCATACAACACTATTAATTGCAATCAAAGACTGTGTAGTGACGCACCCTATTCGTATAACCGTATAGGATATACATCACACTCCGCTCAAAAACGGAGAATGATAGATACCGGTATACATAAGCTGCGCTTTGCTCTGGTAAGAGCAGAGAGCGATACTTAGCAGGACAGTTTTCAATCTGCTATTCTCATTTTTCGATCTCATTCAAAATGGGGGACTTCCACAGCAAGAACGACGATGATTTCTCCGAATCCGAAGACGGAGTAAGCAATGACCATGTCGGAAACCAAAACGAACCCTCGGTCATAGCAATGCAACTTTTGGAAACGAAGTTTGAAGGTTTTCTATACCTAATTATCATTCTGTTTTGTGAGAGTAGTTTGTAGTTGTAGGGCTGCCAGCCAGCTCTAGAACTAGTATAGAGTGAGGAGAGTATGGAGAGTAGAGCTAGCTGGGCAAGGCTAGGCGAGACGGGGCCAACTTGCTATAGCTGGGGGCTAGGCTAGGCTGATGATATAGCTGGCTAGGTAGCTTGATAGCTCTTAAAAGGTATAGAGGTCGAGGGAAGATTACTTTTTTATGAGGAAAATTGAAAAAATAGGTCGCCCCACGCCTGGCTCTACTAGAGGAGGGTGTCGACTCTTTGTAAAACCCCATAAATATACGGAGGTTACAACGGGAAAATCACAGGGATAATTATCGAAATTAAATTGGTACGGTCCACATAACTCCCTGTGTAGTTCTTACGCGGTTTTACGAAAAGTCAGCACCCTCATCTGGGCTCTTCACTTCCTTTTGCTTGGCTGAATTATTATGCGCCCGATTGATACCTGCAAACTTTTTGCATCATGGTTCTCAAATTTTAGCATGTTTCTCCTTTTCACACATAAGCGGCCTTCCAAACAAAGCTCCCTGGCCATATTTGATGCTTGTATCACATTCAAACATTCGTAAACATTCTTTGGGTTGGCATGACGTCAAACGCTGTCTACCATTTTGGACTAGGGGAAGGATGGCGAAGGGGTATGGCCGTGAAGCAAGGGAAACACATATGATAAACAGCTACAAGCTTTGATAACCATGTCAGAGAGGTGTTGTGTATTTAACTATGAATTTCAAGTAATCGTACAACAGTCAAATATAAAGCAGGAATATGAGCAGAATGACGCGGAATGTTTGAAGAGTGTGTGTCACCCGCTTGAGCTCCTGCAAGATATCTGAAATGTGTTCCCCTCGTACAAGATGGCTGCCACAACTTTTGTAAACATTGCGTAATGGTCACATGACTTTCTAACCCAAAGAATGAGAACTGGAGAAGACAGACCAATATAAAGAAAATGTTCATAGATATTGGGCCATCACATTTTTTATTATTTATTTCTTATAAGCATTTTGTTTCGGAAATCTTGGGGGATGCTGATAAAAATGAGTTCAAATGTCCCGTTGTGAGGCGGTTGTAATTATACAGCCACAAGCTATGGAATTGATATCTTAGTTTAGCGTCACCCGATGTGTCCAAAGATCCGCATAGAAAATTTCATTGTTCATGGAAAGGCAATATTTCCCGCAATTTTCTGTTCTTGACTTGTTCACCTGATCAAACTCACCTGAAAATTCAGAATGCAGAAAGATGATGTTTGCGGCGTGTTAAGGGAGATCACATTTTTTCTTCTTATCAACATGACAGAATTGTTGCGAAAAGCAGGAGTTGCTTCGTCGCCACAGATTTCAAACTTGTATCTTGCAAAATAATGAATATATCTTCAGAGAAGACATTTTCATTAGAAATTCCCTTTGAAAGAATTCAAAATATATATATATGTTCTATAACACAATGAGTGTGCTCAATACTCGAAAGCAGGGCGATGTATATTCAGTAGGTATGAAAAATACAAAATTAATGTGTAACTGTCAGTTTCATGCTTGAAACTGACAGTTACACATTAATTTTGTATTTTTCATACTTACTGAATATATATATATATACTTTTTTCGTGAAAAAAGCAATTTTTCTAGGGAACTAAATTTTGCGAAACGTGATAAACTTCTTTCTTGATAAGATTTTTTGCGAGAATTTAATTTCGCAAATTTGAGTCAAATTCTCTAAATTTTCTGTCTGCGAAAACTTCTTCCATTTAGGTATAATGAAAATTTACCGCATCATTTCTGAAGAATCAAAGTGAGGCTAAACTAAGATGCGAGTTCCATATTTCTAGTCATCTCATTAAAAATAGAGAAGTTTCTTGATGACATCACCACAAGGCATGCAAAAAAGCTAAAAAACTAAAATTATATGGCTGTATAATCTTCTGCGAGACGACATGCCATTCACCAGGATGAATCTTTCCAATGCAGCTCTTTGTCAGCCTGTTTTCTTTCAAATCAGAGCTAGTTTGATCTTCCTCCTATTTATATGGATAAATTTTTAGCCAAAAAAAACTGATGTCTTAACTTAATTTCTCAAAATGTTGGTATTTGATATTTTTCGTTGGATTGAATTTTTGCGAATCATTCGCTTTTATAATTTTCCCTTATGTAAATGCAAGTTTTCGAGTCAAAAATGGGAATTTCTCTCTTCACAATACTTTTTTCGTGAAAAAAACAATCTTTCACGGGAATTTAATTTTGCAATCGTGAAAAAGCACATGTCTCAGAAAGAAGCTGCTTATCGGTTTATATCTTCATTCAGTTGATCGCGGTGGTCTGTAAAATAAATCGAGATATGATGCCCATGCATACAGCAATGTGTCTCAAACATGAAGCCTGAGTCTATCTGATGCTCGTATGGCACAGGAAGACAGAATCTTCGAAAGAAAGGTGAAGCGTTCAGAATTTTGAGGCAGTCAGAGTTATAAGCTAAGCTAATATGCTACATCAATTTTTGCATGGTGAAAATTTTACAATTTGGGAGGACTTATGTTTGCGAATTTATTTAGGCTGTATTTCTCCATTTAATTTAAATTTTAGAGGCATGTTCGAGGAGGCGCTCATTTCTTACAATACACTATAACTTAAGCCTGGAGGGTCGAAGGTAAACTTAAAATTACCAACAATTGCCTGCATTTATTTAGCGCCAGTATTTTATAAGCGTATGATGCGGGGCGCGTATTAGAAAAAATAAAATAAAACGCTAGTAAAAAATAAAACTAATCAATTCTAGGGAGAGAACGAGCACTTGCACTTCGCATCCTGTTCAGAAAATCACCTAGTCAACTCCCGCTATCTCGAACACGCGCTATCACGCGGAGTTGACTGTATCAAGAAAAGAATGAACATATCCACAAGCGAAAATATATTTTTATCTAATAGTTCAACTACATGCTTATTTCTTTCCCCAGCAGGCATCGCTCCGGAGAGCGATGCCGCAGAGGCATTATAGACGGCCCTGAATACGAGGTTTTCTGGCTTGTTGGGAAAGATTCTCGAGGCTACATGATTTCGTCGTAAGACTGGTCACGTGGTTTGTCGCAGTGGGATGCCGCTGGCTAGCCTAACTAGCTGGTGTAGCCTAGCGATTTTTTAAATGGATAGCGCGGAAAACCGCAGATTGTGGTGACAGCCGTTAAAAAATATGGTTTGAATCTCCTTCGCTTAACGCTTTCACTTTCTGGAAGAAGGCAACAACAACACAAAGTTACATGTTTTACAAGGCTGAGAAAAGGATAAGATGAGACGCAAGACACAAGAAGAGATTTTGGATTAAAAAAACCTGCTGTAACTGAACCGAATCGAACAGTTACGAGAAATTCCGATAATTGTAAAGGTTCTATCTTACCGTTTGATTACGTTCAGTAATGGAACATTGATCATTCGACTACCGTTTTCGATTACGGTCAATAATCGAACTGTTCAATTAGTAGTCCTGTATTAACGCAGTCCACAAAAATTGTGAGTATCAATGAACATCGATTTTATTGATTAATCGATAATTCATTCAATCTTTCCCAACAAGCCACAAAACCTCGTATCCAGGGCCGTCTATAATGCCTCCTCGGCATCGCTCTCCGGAGCGATGCCTGCTGTGGCAAAAATAGGCATGTAGTTGAACTATTAGATAAAAATATATTTTCGCTTGTGGATATGTTCATTCTTTTGAATTCCTTAAAACTTATTTAACAACTCGGTTTTTTCTTGATACAGTCAACTCCCGCTATCTCGAACTCCCAAGGGACCGCGGGAAAAAATCGAGATAGCGCGTGTTCGAGATAGCGGGAGTTGACTAGGTGATATGCTGAACAGGATGCGAAGTGCGAGTGCTCGTTCTCTCCCTAGAATTGATTAGTTTTATTTTTTTACCGGCGTTTTATTTTCTCAATTTTCAAGATGTTGACCTTTTCTCTTGTAATTTTTTCCTATTTAACATTTGTCAACACTTCGTCATGTTCATTAAAAAGAAATTCTTGGTTTTATTGTGTTCACGATATAGCCATACCTACTTAAAACTGTGCTAAAACATTTTATTTAACCAACAATAATGATGGAGTGTAAAAAATGATTTTATTTAAAAAACAATACCCCCGTTTTATATTAACAGCTATGTTTTTTTAATTTTTTTTTCTTTTACGTAATTGTCCAGGTTTTTATAGTCGTTCGTCCTTCGGACTCACAATCACCATTTCATCGTACGCCTCGCTTTGCTCGCCAACGAACGACTATAGATAGTCTAAGAAGATCCCTTAAAGTATCATACCATCAGGAGTAAAACTGTTGTTTGATAAATCATACGTAGGGGTTACAAGACAGAAAGGTTTTACTAATGGATATTATCATTTTCAAGGACAGGAAAAGAAGAACAAACAAGACAAAAGGCTATACTCACTAGATACTGTTGGCTTTTGTTAATTTAGAGATGTTGGGTGAAATTTGTTTATGTTTGAAAAGTCTGCCACATCTGATAATAAAAACACCGATGCCATTACAAATTATTATCCAGATTTCTTTAGGTTGTATAGAAAAAAAGTGTTTTACTTTATGAAGTTTATCAAACAACCTGCACAAATATGTAGTTAAATG
This sequence comes from Bougainvillia muscus, assembly GCA_032352715.1. NCBI lineage: Eukaryota > Metazoa > Cnidaria > Hydrozoa > Anthoathecata > Bougainvilliidae > Bougainvillia > Bougainvillia muscus. The sequence continues at coordinate 8,065 of JAUCNQ010006571.1, read as the reverse complement.
TTAACATAACTTTTTCCAATTTTCTGCAGACTGTATGATAATGTCTTTCACGGGGAGAGCATCATTTTATATGCAGTCAATTCCAAACTGTGCAACTCAATGCCAAAGTGACGTCAAAACTATGACCCTACAACATCTTGAGGTAGTATGGATGTCGTACTCACGTCATTTTTGAAATTGCGATTGCTGGGCAGAGGCAGATGCAGACCTAGGCCGTCGTCACATGAGAAATTTCGTTTAGGGTCCCAGTATCGAAATTTAAAACTTTCAGTATGGTATCTTGTGCAAACTCTCTTTCTGTTCACATGATTGAGTCGTATCGAAATTTCAATACGGGTTTAATTTCGATACGGAGTGAAAGACCGTATCGAAATTTCACCACGAGTTAAGATTTTCCATGTGAACAGTCAGGCAGTGGTGAAATAAAAAAATACATCATCGCGCATGCTCAAGTTGTCATCGCGCATGCTCAAACTATCAACTAACTTCCGCTGTCAGCAAAATAAGTCATGCGACCGTGAGTATGCATACGACTCACTACGGTTTTATTTGAATAGAGCAATTTTCAACCAGTAGTGAAATCATGATACGGGGGCACTAATCGAAATTTCACATGTAAACACTGTTGTAAACACTGCCTTAGCCAGAGCATCATGGAGGAGAAAAACAAACTTTAATTGCCATACATTAAGGTGTTAAGCGTTAATTATGTTGGCTTTCCATCTTATCACTATTCTAGAACCACCTATGAAAGTCATTGTTTGAAGATGGTTTAAACATCAGGTGATATTGTTGCTTCAGAACAAAGACTCAATGTCGTTGCTAGTTTTGAAAGCTTGTGGATAATAAAGATAATAAAATTTTAAAGTTAATGTGTCTTCAAAATAATAAAAAGTAAGGCACGCTCCACCAAATTGGCATCGCAATCGCGTCGTGACAAAGTATGCACAAAGTCGCTCATTCCGCATGAAAATTAATAAGAATTTGGATGTGAACGTTGTGAAGGGCGGAAGCAGCCATCTGTACGTGTTCTTCAAATTATATGTTCGGTAAATATTTGAAATATTCCTACAGAAATTTCCTTGGTGGAGTTCATTTTTAGCATTGTTGCAGGCTTAAAGCCTGCAACAATGCTAAAAATGCACTCCACCATGCTCTTTTTTAGAGATTTGTTACATATTTACCGAACAGATATTTTGAAGAACACCTCTGGAGAGATGCTTCCGGAAGGGATAACATAACAATGGCGAGTTCACGCACAGTCTAATCTACAACGGCAACGAGGATTTCAGCTTTGTGTATATAGGCTACATGCGTTCCATCCTGTAGTAGCCTATATGCACAAAGGTATATACGGCGTTACCGTCGTAGATTAGGCTGTGCGTAATCTCCCTAATATATCAACAAGAGAACAGTTGTGCACCAACAAAAGAAAATTTCACAACAGTAGGAGAAGAATTGGACTCAGAACATGCTTTTACTTAGTCAAAGCAATAGAATGGAGATTAAAAGCATGCTCAAACTCATTAATTTTTAATTGCTTTTGTATGATAATGTGTGTTTAGTACTTCATCGTGCTGTTCTGACTATTGCTGGATCCGCCACTGAATTGCACAACAGTAGGAGAAGAAATTTACATGGTCTAGAAATTGGAATTTGGTAAAAATTACCGTGAGTACGAGGTTTCATAAAATGTAAAAATGGTAAATGATTTTTTGACGTCAAATGTATTTTTATATAAAACTGACGTCATGTAAACATTTAAGCCAATGGATTGTCTATTAAAAAGTGACGTAAAATTATTTTTCTTATTCTTTTTTGAGAATTCATGAGAGAAGGTTCTTATAACGTTCTTTTATCGTAATTATTTGCGTTTTTAACGAGATTTTGATTGCAAGACTTATTAATTAGAGATTTTATTTTATCCAGTTTATAAGAAAAGATAATTGGTAAGTTTCTTTCTTTTAAATATAGTTTGTACCGTATAATTTGGAAATGCAACGACACTCAGAGACGGATTCAGTTTTATCTAGTCGCAGCACTGAAATGGAGATTCAAAGCATGCTCAAAGGGATTAATTCTAATAGCTTTCTGTATGACGATGAGTTTCTTAAGACCCATCATCATACAGAAGGCTATTAACAATTAAATGTTTTTAGCTCTTCCTCGTGTTGCTCTGACTAGGGCTGGATCCGCTACGAAAAACCGTGTATACTTTTCGATGCATACAACAACTTCCCCTTAGGGTTCGTCTCAAAAATTCGCTTAAATTTGCTTCATAATTCGCTTCATTTTCATCTTAGATGAAGTGTTATTGTAACACATCGGTACAATTATACGGTACAAACTATGAAAAATACTTAGCTTTAGCATTTCCTTTCGCCCAGTGGGCGAAATTTTCAAAGCGACGTGTAATAGACGTCTTTACGACGTCGCAACGTCGTAAAGACGTCTATTAGACGTCTATTTTGGTCGTGTGACCGCAAGGTGGTGCTCTGACTAGGTCTAAATCATCTTACTAAGGGCCCGTCTACAAAATTCGCATGGAGATTCATATCAATTTTCATACAGAAGGAGTGTTTTTGTGCATACTTAATTTGCACAAAAACACTTCTTCTGTGATGAATATGGCTCGTATTACGATACAAAGTTTGTGGACGGTCCCTAAGGTTATATATATATAATAGCATCTAATTCATGAATGCTTTTTGCATGGACACCGGTCACTCAGAGGCGGACTCAGAACCTGATTTTACTTAGTCACATCAGTATAATGGAAACTCAAAGTCATTAATTTTACAGAGGTACAAGACCGGATCTAAGAGTAGGCAAACACCTGCGAAAAAGTGTAAAGCTATTAAAATTTCTTTGAAATTTTAATGGTTTTACACTTCTTCGCTGGCACTTGCCTACTTTTTTCAAGCTTCTGGATCTAACTCTGTAAGTAAATCTAAGTACTGTATGACAGTTTGTGTTTACCGGTACAGCGTTAAGTGTACCTCTTCAGTCTTTGAGTTTGCTCAGTGTTCTTAACTTTGCTTGTCATGCGTTAATACATATAGGTCTACTTATATTTACCCTGATATAGATAAGCATCTTTGTATTAAAATTTTAGATATCTTTCACCATGAACGCTGTTGGGAATTTAAATTCAACACTATATCCTGGAAACAGCTTTTCTAGCTTTCAGGTATGTGTTTACTTTTAATAAAGCTTATATGCACACAACACCCTATAGTAAATGTAATTTAAAGAATGACGTCTCAAAGATGTCCCAGCGACGTTGCGACGTCCTAGGAACGTCTTTAGGACGTCAACTTTGGTTCTGTGTAAGTTGGGCTATAGTATTGTTATAGAAGCATTTTGTAAATGAATGATCAATCAATCAATCATAATCAATAAATCAATCAAAGTATGTCAGAGTTTCCATAATATTTCAAAAATAGTGGCTGAGCATCACTATTGCGAGACTTAATTTTTACAGCTTAATAAACGGCGATGCGTCTTAAGGGACCCGTATAATCGGGACCCGTATAATCATATGTAAGCCGTCGGTTTTTGTGCATTGATCTCATCAAGTTATAAGACAGCAGAACCTTTCATATCTTACATCAGACTTAGCAGGGGATGCAGAATAAACAATGAATCAGTAAAATGTAGACTCAAAGTTCTTACATTTTAATTGCTTTGTGTATGGTCATGATGAGTATTACTCATCAATATATATAAAGCTATTTATAAGTAGCTACTTCTAGCTCTCCTTCTCAATTTATAACTATAGAGCTCTCTTCGCTTAACTGGACATTACGACAATTTTGTAACTTATATTTTCTGTAACCTCGTTCTATCCTAATATACTGGTTGAGCCCATAAACGGATCCAGCAGAACACTCTTTGAAAGGAGAACTGAATTAATTAATTTTGAATAGTTTAACAATTGCTCACAGGCGGAATGAGAACATGCTTTTACCTAACCACAGCAATGCTCAAAGTCATTAATTCTAATAGCCTTCTGTATGATGATAGGTCTCTTAAGACTCATCATACAGAAGGATATTAAGAATTAAAACATTTAGCTCTTTCTCGTGTTGCTCTGACTATGGCTGGATCCACCACTGATTGATGGTTATCATTTTTAGCTGTTAAACTAGTTACTTTTAGTCTCCATCAGAGTGCTCTTACTAGTTCTGACTCCCCCACTTGGGATATTGTTCGATTCATAAAAGGTCCAAATAACGTCAATACGACAATAGAAGGCAAATACGAGATATAGTATTGATAGGGATGGTTATTTTACTGCATGAAAGGTTATGTTGTCCTTTACCGATTTTATCAACCAACCTGATGAAATCTGGAGTTTTACTCCAGATTTCAGCAGGTTGATTGATAAAATCCTTAACATAAAACATCAATTTTCATGCAGTGTTTTAAATTACTGTCAATTAAGATACAAGTGCAAGTTTAAACTGTTATTATTGATTATGTCATTAAATCTCGTTTCTTAGGAAAGCCGTTTATCATTGACTACTTTTGACTATGCTGAAACGGATGCTTATATTCTGCAACTAAATGCTCAAGTTGCGGCTGCTGCTGCTGCGGTTGTTGCTGCTGAACAGAAGCGATTGGCTGAAGAAGCACAGGTAAAAACAATAAAGATTTGCATATGCCATCAGTATCCGTGTTCTTTAATAGGTTTATTTCAGTCAGATTTGGAATTAGATATACTCGATTCAAGCGTTCCTTTTTTTATGCAGGACGCGACACATAAAAAAGACAAAAAGGGCTGAGATTGAGTATAGGAATCGGAGTCCGGAAAATAGAAAGATATGAATATTAACTTAGCGTGAACTTTTGCTTAACTACGATGTTTTTGCGGATTTTTTAGCTAAATAATATTATTGATTCGTCGTTGTTGTGTATAGCCAGACGTAGATCTAGTCTCAAACATAACATTGACACGTAGAATACAGAAGGATTATGGTCTTAGTTGCTTGATATATTGTCTTTGGAGGGTCATTGCGATATCTTTGAAAATATCAGAATTATTTACTTTAACTCTTAGATTTAAAACATATTCCACAAATCCCTGACCGAAAAACACTGTTTTCTACTTTTTAAATATTGAACTATAGGGAGCATTTCTTTCTAACGCATCTTCTACCCTTTTTATCATCTTTGCCTTCTTTGCCCTCTCTGGTAGAAAGAAACGACATCAGAGTGTAAAAGTTGCAAAACAATTTGGCAAATTATTGGTTCCGCAATTATCCTACCTTATAAATTCGTCACGACTCATCATCAGCTACAATCTGTGAACGCAGTCTAGTTCTTGTTCTCTTAAACAACGGCTTAAAATATTGTTTTGGTTTTGCATCTACCATTTTAAAAAAGTGTAACTGAGGCAAAAAATTTAGAAAGATATGAAAAAAGTGCACCTTTTACCCTAAGTGCCCTTTCTACTCCTCTTCTGGACTTGGGGCTAAAACTACAAATTTGAAGATCAATAAATTGCGCCCAATGCACCAAAAGTGAGAAAGAAATGTAAAGTATGGTGTAAAAGAGGTAAAAAGTGCAAAAAGTGTGTTAGAAAGAAATGCTCCCATAGTTATAAAAAAGACGTTCAAATTACCAATGGCAGATTCAGGACAAGCTTTTGTTTACTCAAGGCAGTACAATGAAGACCCAAAGCCATTATTTCTTTAATGCTTCATATACGATGATTGGTCTTAAGAGACATACATTAACCTATACGGAGATAAAGTGTATCGTTTTCCATCGTAACTTTTTAACTAGGCTTTGGATCCGCCACAGAGTTTTACGACGGCCTTGGTGCTACGTTATGACAACAAGCATTACTGCACACAACATTGTTTCGATGATTGAAATTGTCTAAGAACTCGTTTACATGGAGACTTTCTATAGGCGAAATGAACTGTCATGGCTTCTGTGATTGCGGTTAAACTTTTCCGTCGGAAAAATTTAACCAATCACAGAAGCCATGACAGTTCATTTCGCCCGCAACGATTTTCCATGTAAACGAGTCCTAAGAAAATATGCTCCAGAAGGGAAAATAATTTTTTTTTTTTCATATTTCAACTTTTCTTTTTATAGTTACAGGCTCGTCAAATAGCGTATGAGGAAAAACTCCGTCAAATGACCGACGGGGATTTCCATACGTTTTATACATTAAAAGATTATATCGGAGGTGGTGCTTTTGGAGCAGTCTATAAAGTTAAATCCAAGCAAACTCCATTAGAGGTAATTGTTCTACTTTGAGAAAAAGGTTTGCTTTATAGCCCTAACGTACAGCATTTTTCAGAACATGCTTTCAGCTAGTCTCAGCAATGAAATTAAGATACAAAATTCAAAAAGTCATAAATTCTAATAGCTTTCAGTTAAACGAACAGCGTTTTTGTCTACTTTCCAAGCACCCTAATCTAAAACGTATGTTCAAATCTGTATAGAATGAAGCGGTAAGGAATGTGGTGCATTTACACATAAACTGATTGGATTTGTGTTCTTAATTATTGACTCTTTCGTTGTCACCTGGCAGCTACTACTAACAACTACGTAAAGATGTTTACTTCTTCTAAATATCGGGAATTGGGATAATTGACTTCGGATGAAAAACAAATATTTGACATTTAGAGAAAATCTGTTCCAGATTTTCTCCAAATTTCAAATAATTGTATATATTCGGAATTGCATTATTCCGATTGTACATATTCGGAATTGCATTATTCCGATTTTCGTACAGTGAAAAATATGAGAAATTAACCTTTATTTTTAGTCATTAGTTTGCAAGTTTATTAACAAAAAAGACTTCAAAATGGATGAAGTAAACATAATGCAAAAACTTAAAGGACATGACAATATTGTCCAGGTAAGCAATGCTTCAATAATTCTATGTTGATAACAAAGCTGGCACACAACTCTAAAACAGGATGCTTTAATTAACAAAATGAACAAACTAAACAGAATCATACTAGAACAAAATTCTTGTTTGCTTGTCGTTTAACTGGACAACACCTTTAATAAGTAGTTTTAAGACCTTAGTCTTTATTTTACAATTTTCAGTTCGGTATGTAGAATAGAGCTTTCATCCTTTTGTTCGTTGCGGTGGCGGATCCAGCCCTAGTCAGAGGACAATTATTTTTAATTTTTAATAACTTTATGTATGACAATGGGTTCCATTGTCATACATAAAATAATTGAAATTAATGACTTTGAGAATCCCTCTTACTGCTGTGACTAAGCAAAAGCATGTTCTAAGCAGGCCACTGTTTGCTCTTTTAAACCGGTTTCCTGTAATTAAGTATTATATAGTTTAAGCTGATGCTGAAATCTATTACATCAAATAGCACAACTGTTTTAATCCTATTAGCACCAGGGGGGGGGGGGGCATTACGGCCCACATTCCGGAATTTTTTGAATAACTTCTGAAGCAATTCTCTAACTTGTCGAATCTTTGTGAATTTCAGTATAAATCTATTTTGCATGTTCAGACAAATCGTTAGGGTTAGCCTGCTGTTGCTTCGGAAATTAGAGGCTATTAGTGGGAACCACCTATACAATTTAGCATGTTTTACCTTGAAAATATGGAAAAAACAGTTTACGCATAGTTTTCAAAATAAGTAATTGACTTTAATACCTAAATACCTTGGCACAAATGTGTATATGTCAATGTTCAATTCGAAAATGACGTCATTTTGCGGATTACCGGCAATATTTCCGTTTCCGAAAGAAAAAAACGGAACTTTTTTCGGAGCGAATTTTATGTTCCGGTAAATTCATAATGGCGACTAATTTTTGCCACTACCTTCAACTCTCTAGTTCAGTTTCACTATCGAGTTATAAAGGAATCAACATGATTTGAATAGATGAATTAACCCTTATAAAGAGATACAGAATGATGGACAAAATGATGACGTCATCAAGACAACAATGATGTTATTTCAAATCTGACCACAGCCAAATGTTATTTTTATGGTGTATAAATAAAAACGTGTATTTACGGAGATAACTCTACTTTTACAAATTTTTTGCGATATTTCGATGGGATGTGGAT
>JAUCNQ010006460.1:0-14120 GCA_032352715.1 Bougainvillia muscus | reverse complement strand
CGGGTTCACAGCCTTCACCGTTCTTAAATATCTTTCAAATTTTTAGTTATAGAATGAAAGGAGTATAAGGCGAACCTTATACTCAGTGACTTAAGAATAGTGTGAGTATTCTTTAATCCTTTGTTCGAAAAAATCGTCACAAGCGAAAGATCAAGCCCCTCAGACTACCACCAAGAATGCTTTGCTTGCTCTTGTGAAACAAGGCGCTTGATCGCTCTCAGGAGTAAGAAAAAGGAGAGAGATGTATAATAGAAAATAAAAAATAAATTGTCTGGTTTCTTATCATGTTTATTTCGTGCCTGGTTTCTGTATTCCATTATATCTAACGTAAGGGTAAATTTAAATTTTAAATTTTAACAGAATAGGTGCGTATAAAAGAATTGCCACATTGTTTTCTTATATGACAGATGTTGACTAAAATCTATTTTATCTTCCCTCGTTACGGGTAATTTAAGGACGAAGAAAAATCTCTTATTTTTCGCTACTAAAGCAAGCTTGAAAATGTTAGATTATTTTGTTTCATGTATCAAAAATGTGGCGTCCCAAGCGAAAAGGGACTGCTGCATTTTTCCATAAGCAGCGCTGCAAGCATTGGTGCATCGGTCAGCACCTCTGCCGCTGCATTTTACATTGGTTATGCAGCGCTGTTTTTGCAGCAGTAGCAGCACTGTTTATTCAGCGGTAACAGTGCTGTTTTTGCAGCGGTATGCAGCACTGTTTTTGCAGCAGTAGCAGTGCTGTTTTTGCTGCCGTATGTAGCGGTATGCAGTGCTGTTTTTGCAGCGGTATACAGCGCTGTTGTGCAGCGCCTAAGTTTGTTTGTTATTGCTTGGGTAATTATCATTCAAAAATCAAAGATCTTTTATTTTACAAACGTTGTTTGTGTGAAAAAATAAAACATTGTAACAAAGCCAACATCCTTGAAACAAATTTCCATGACACATGATTGAAGTTAAAAAAAAAATTTTGTTGTTATTTTTCTAAAAATTCGGATTCTCTACCATTCGGTTTTTCTCGGCTAAAGCTGTAAAAACGGAATTTCTTCATTTGACTATGAGTCCAAAACGCCAGCGACTATAAAAACGTGGATAATGTGTAATAGAAAAAAGTTAAAAAACGAAGCAATGTGCACATTCTGCAAGTTACTACTCTTGACTTGCAGTTTCTACAAGTTGGTGCCCTATTCCGTATGGGGTATTTTTTTTCCTTGTACGTATTTGGACAGATTCCGACCCCGCTCATAATTTTAGTTCTGTTAGTACTATGAACTTTTAACTTGGCATGATTCTAGTCCAACTTATTGTGAACAGTTTGTGAAAGAAAAAAAACCCGAAAATGAGCGTCATTTTTTGGTGACGTCAGCATTTTTGTAGTCAGGTGCAATTTTTCGGTTTCGGTCTGCAAAATACAATATTGAACAATTTGCGTACAATTTACGGACCAGAATGAGAACGCAAATCGTCAGCAATATATATTAGGTCAAATATGTTTGATAGAATCACAATAACAATAATACTTTAGAGTTATGCAGAAAAAATCAATAATTTGGAAAATTTACAAATTAAATGCTTTCAAAAATCACGTGACAAAAATGTCATAACTCAAAACTACGTCAACCAATTATAATGAAATTTTCTGGAAACGTGTATGTACTAATAAAACTTAATGTCCAAATAAATTGGCATCAATATGGCAGCCAATCTTAAGATATTAAAAAAAATCGGGAATCCCCCCATACAGAATAGGGTTAACTTGTAGTTTCTGCAAGCTAGCGTTCGTATCAGTTTCTGCAAGTAAGCGCTCGTATCTTGCACTATCTAAAAGTTAGCGGTTTTATCTTCGGTGCCGTTAATGGTGTCAAAATGGTCACACATACCTAAACAACTCAATATTAGTTTATCTAGGAATGTTTCAGTGAGTGTGGCCATTTTAGAAAATTGAAAATTTTACCAGCACTGCTTTGTACAGTATTATGAAGTGATAAGAGAACGTCCACAAAATTCGTATGGAAAATCTTATCAATTTTCACACAGAAAGAGTGTATTTGTGCATACTAAGTATGCACGAAGTAAACACTTCTCCCTTGATGAAAATTGTATGATTTTCTCGTACGCCTCTGCACACCCCTGGAAGTGTGTAGGCGTGCAATTAATCGCACATGTAAAAAAGCTATTGGTCCTAGAGCCGTTCTTATTGATAAAATAGTGTATTAATATATTACCCCCTGAAGCATATAATATACTGTTGCTAAGGAAAATGGACTAGAGAAGTTTCCTCAAATAATTATTTCAAGATACTTTTGCAACATTGGGAAGTGACGAAGAGGGAAAAAATCAGTAAATCGGGGGTAACGGCAATCTTTCACAGCAACGATGAGCGTACCCACAACAACCAGGGGATGCCTGTCGAAGCAAGGGCATTTTGTGATAAAAAAAACACGGTTTTATCGATTTTATCATAAGGGCTATGAAATAAAAAAACTTACTTCTGCACAAGGGAAACGATCCCCGACCTCCGGTATAGCATGACAGGCACATAACCACTAGGCCCATGGTTCCAACTGGTTAATCTATCAAATTTAAAAACATTTTGTGATTGAAGACTTTTGACCTGTCAGGAAAGTTGCTAAAAAATTGCCTTGAAATAGGTAGAAAAATTGCTTAGTGGTTGCTCAGAATAATGCTGAATTCTATTTACTTACAGATGGTTTTCGGAAAAACTATTAAAAAAAGGATCTATAATGCTAATTTAGTCGAAGCTGCCGGTAGAAAATATTGCTTGATTAGGAGACTGTTTGTAGCAAAGTTGCTTAAACATTTTGGAAATGCTGCTATAGTTGCTTATAAACTGGTTGCTTATAAAACAAAACAAAAAACGTGTATTGAGAAAATTAATTAACCTCGCATGTGATTCGAACCGGGGATATCGTGGTGAGCAGCTGAGCACATATCCACTCAGCCACCCACCCTTCTAGTAATGGGGGAGTTATGTAATCCGTTAGTTCTTAGTTAGAAAATGTTTCTTATTTAGTGGGTATTTTAGCTAGGGCCTAAAAAGGGGAAGTGACGATGTTTCTACTTTCCCATGCCAAACGATTTCACATTGACGAATATCTATAATTCAAAAGAACGAGAATAAAGAGAAAAAAAATCACACTATAAAACACGAGTGCATCTGATGAGACTTGAACTTGCAGAATAGTATTTCTTGACAGCGCTGCATTTCATGAGTGCATCTGATGGGACTTGACCCTGTACTGCATTTCTTGACAGCGCTGCATTTCTCGACAGCGCTTTTTTATTTGACGGCGCTGCATGAACAGCACTGCTTATAACAGCGTTGTATTTAACATGGTTTGCCCGCTGCTTTAACAGCACTTGAGTGAGTGTTGACCGCTGCTAAAACAGCGCTGTAAAAGGTCCCTTTTCGCTTGGGATGCCACAAATAGCATCAATCACTAATACCAAATAACAAAGTGGACGTAAATGATAAAAATAGCATATTGTAAGATTTTTCTTAATTCAACTCCTAACTGCCAATTTTGTATGGTCTAAATAAGCATTTGAGAAAAACGTGGCCTTCATATAAGTCTCTTAGTCTTTTCACTCGCTCAACGCTCTTGAACTTCAGCACGTTTTCGTTTGATAACGTCCTCCTGATTATGCTTTTGCATTTACGAAAAACACTATTTTAATTGCTTTAAAGTTTAGAGCAGTGTCAGGAAAACTTCACTAAGTCAGAAGTTTTTGAGCCGCATTACAGGTAAGGCAAAGGCATTACCTTGGAATCACCTAGTTTAGCTCTATTCTTTGCTTTTCAAACGTCTAATAAAAAGTTATTCAAAATCGAAATCGCCGTGAGCCAATATATGACCCCCCCTCCCATGTCGAATAGTGTTAAGGGTACCAGGGCGGTTTCAAATCTCGCATCACAGCAAATCTCGCATCACAGCAAATCTCGCATCTTTGCAAAAACTTAGTCAGCTTGAAATAATGGAGATAAATATTTATATTTTAGAAATCAACAAGTTTCTGCGCACTTTCTTAGTTACCATAGTTATTTCAGTAAGAAAAAGCCAGCACTTTGGTAACATGCTGCGTCCAAGGGAAAAGTTACAGTTCCTTAAACTATGAAAAAAAGTTTATATTCTTTTTTACTTCCTTTTTCTATTCATTAAAGATCGATCCAGATATGCAAACATTGAGCATGTACAATGAATTTTAAAATATGTACGATTTGAAATATTTTTAAATAAACTTTATAGTTTTAAAACTATAGAACACCAAAAGAGACTTTAAATTCTGTACTACTATTCTATGTAAAGAACGAGCCTGTTTAATTGGATAAATTCGTTGCATCAAATTATGATTGGTTTCACTGCGGCTTTTTAAGCTACCCTTTTTTATCAATAAGCCACAAATGTCTGAGAAGTGTTCATTAGCCAGATCAGTGTTTTTCACACTGATCTAGTCAGTAAAAGTTTTATGGGGAAAAAAAATGTCCGTAAAAGTTATTCGTCAGTAAAAAATATAGTCACTTTTTACCGGCGAAATTTTAGCAGATAAGGTGTCTCATGCCCCTTTTACCCTATTAATACCTTTTTTTACAGACTTAACCTTTTGGCCCCCTTATAACTTTTGAACCAATTAATTTCAGAATATAAAACCAATGACATAATCGTGTACGTTCTTAAACTAAGTAAAATGGAGTTATATTTCCTAAAACACTATGAAAACAGTAAACAAAGACGGAATTATCGTTCTAAAATGTTTTCAATGGTTTAACACGGATTTAGCCGGATTTTAGCTTTTGCTGAAAGTATTCCTGGTATTGGTTCCGTTTTTCCAGAAAAGATTTCCAGTAATCCGAAAATATTTCGAGAGGCTTATGATAAAATACTTTCATGTGCAAAGTTTCAACTTTTAATCTTAAATAATGAACGGAATTGAAATTGCAATATATGGGAATTTCAGAGAAAATAGTGCTGTGAATTGAGAGGTGGTTTCAAACAATAGCCAGTAATTTTCAAACCATTAATGATCTAGGACTGAATTTTTTGCAGATGACGTATTAGAGTTAAATGTTAAAAGTGACGAAATATCGTATCATAAACTAAAACACAACCGAATTTATAAGGGGTCAAACATGGCACGGACACTATTGCCCCCACCCCTGGTAGTAATAGGGTTATTGCATAGTGTTAAATGGTTCTACATGCTGTAAGGCGTCTCTTAACCCTTTCATGGATAGTGTTAAAATGAATATGCACGTTGTAATAATTCTGTAGCGTTTACTGCATGTAAGGTATGTGTGATCTTTTTACAACATGCATTAAAGGATTAATTAAGAAAACAATAATAATGTTTAAATAACTGTGAACGTGGTAACAAAGTCATTTTAGTGTTGCTGTCCAAATCTACTTTCTACAACTATAGAAATGTTGCAATGGACATTCTTAATTTTACGTAGTCGCCACAATAGAATGCAGACTCAAATTCATTGCTTAATGTATGGTGATATGCTCCTAAGACCCTCACCATACTTTAAGCCATTAAGAATTAAATACTTATAATTCTCCATCATGTTGCTCTGTCTAGGGCTGGATCCGCCACTGCTTTATGCCACATTTTTGTTCTTTTTGAACTATCGAAGGTATTGAAGCGGACCATAAGTAAGCATATCTGTACTGAAATGAGTCATTTCATAACACACAAAACACTGTATCTTATACGATTTCTTTTACAATCTATTTAAAAAAATTATTGCTTTATTGGATGCAAAGAAGAAAATATCCATCAAGAATACCATGCAAGATTAACGTGAGTGACGCAAAACAAATGGAAATAATTTTAACGACAGTCAAAAAGAAAAATATTAACTGTTAGGAAAGAGACCAAACATTTTAATAGACAAAGTATTAGCATAAAGTACTGAGAGTGTTTGACTTGCATTGTAAAGCAACTCAGGAATTACCAATACACTGAACTCTTTTCAGCTACGATCATGGTGACCGGGACAACTTTCTTGACTTTCTTTGTGATGTTCATTGGATATAAGTCTTTAAAAGAAGGGAAAAAGTGTGTTTCGTCTTGAATCCAGGCAGCTATTGACACCTTATAACCGTCTGGAAAATACCAGGTAAAAGCATATGCATCACCTTGACTGTCTAGTTTAGAAGAGAGTTCCTTGCTCATAACATTGCAGATTCTCTGCTGAATCCTGTCTAACAAGTAGAGAATATTCGCTGGAGCTCCAGCCCAGACATGACAACAATATTCAATACAAGGGCGAATGGTAGATTTATATAGTTAGAGAATTCCTTCTGGGGGTGAGGTAATTCTTTGTCTCTCAACCTTCATCGAGGCTGATTTAGCAATGGATTTAATGTAACCTTTCCAGGAAAGGTCCTTAGAGAAAGGGATGCCTAACATATGAAAAGAATCACTCTCTGGTAATCCAAGATGATTCATGGATATGGATAGAAGGAATGATTCACGGTGCATGTGTAAAGAAAGCAGTTTTCTAGAGGAGTTAAAGGTTATAAGGCAATTACATGTACATGTACATATATAATTACAATACTTTGTTTTTAATGTTATTTTGAGTTATTCGTGAGGTAACTGAATATATTTCCTTTTTTTCTGGCTCGACAATAATATCAATAATGTCTTCTTATCTTTTTCTGTACTTTCATTGAATTTGAAGTTTCTTCCAATCTTGGCAGTTGCTTGTTGGTGTTTGCAGTTTGGCAACTCTGACATGAAAATAGAGTTTTCCCGAAAAAACGTATTACCAACCAGCAATTATTTTAAAAATTATGCCGGTCAGGGCCCTCTTCCTTACGTAACGCGGTCCTTGAGAAAAACGTCTCCTCTGATGATCTTGAGCCTTTATACTCCCTTGCAGGAGGCCAAGAGTCCCCGCTCGCCTTCTACCGCTGTCTCTTTTTTACGCAGCCCTAAATATGCCAATAAGGGCCTGCGAAATAAGGGAGAACATGTTTGACAAAAATAACAACATATTTGATTTGTGCTGTTAATTATTAGACCATAACCAAGGAGTAGAAGGAATGCTTGTGCTACTTTCAAAAAGGTCTTAATTTTTTATACTTATATAGAGTGCTTGTTTCAAGAGTACATATGCAATGAAGCCTACAAACCATATTGGTCTTCAATCATACCCCTTAATGATGGTAAGTGTTTATTGTGTAGGCAATAGGGGCATTTTCAACAGAAGCACCTTGAATAAGGGAGGAAGTACTATGCAGTGCATGCTTTAGTAGGCAAAACTACTAGCAATTAAAACATCTGTCTATCAAGGCAAGGATACCAATGACTTCGGTCTTGTTAAGTTTATATATGACTTATTTGTCCTGTTCAGGGAAAGTGACCTTACTATGAGGATAAACGCACGAATGCTATCATTCTTAAATTTTAATTTAATTGTTGCTGCTTGGTCAGATTTTTGGTTTTCATTAGCTAACGTTTTTGTAGGGCTGTTTCTTTCACCTTTCATTCATTTATTAAACTGCATAATTTATAGATGGTGTGGAGTGTGCTGGTCAGCCTGGTATGCGAGGTGGTCATCAAATGTGCATGGATTCAAAGCGACAGTTAATCTTTTTAATTGGAGGATGGGATGGTCACAAAGACCTTAGTGATTTCTGGGTTTACGACATTTCTTGTGGTAAATGGCAATGCATCACTGAAAATATGGAGATAGATGTAAATTACTCTTAAGATACATTTTGAATCTTATCATAGCTACTGTGTAGTCCAAATTACATAGCTTGTTGGTTGTATTTGCAATTAGTACTTGTTTTGTAATTACTGTATTACTAATTAAACTGTCTTTTCTTTCTCACTCAGATAAGGCAACTCGAGAGGTGAGATTAACTATTGTTAAAATAAAGTGCATTTAAAACTTTCTGGTGTGGGAGTAAATTGCTCTTTCGTCCAAACTTTGCTTTCGTACTTTGGTTTCGTTCCAACTTTCGCTTTTTAATAAAAACATTTCCAACTGACTTGAATTATTTTTTGGACATGAAATCAATTGTTTTCATCTCAAGCTAACTTTGTCCTTTTCTCTTTCCATGTCCCTTGTGCTATGTCATTACTAAGTTTGGCTTTAAGAACTTTTATTGTTGGTAGGGTAGGTGTTGTTGTTGTCGGGACAGGTGTGGTGAATTCTTTTCACAAAGATCGAAGAGCAATAAGAATAAGACACCAGCTTGACTGCGTGTTTTAGTTTGTGGACAAATTATTTAAAAAAGAAATGACTGTTGCTGAAAGTATACGCTTTAAAAGTTACTATCAGGTAAAGAAGTATTTTCACTCTTTATGTTGGAAACTTTAAGTTAATTTGGTTTAGGGTGGACCCTCAGCTCGATCATGCCACAAAGTTTGCTTGGATACACGACGAGATAAGCTGTATCTACTTGGTAGATATTTGGATCATCATGAAAGATTAAATGCTGAATTCAAGGTAAATTTTCTCATTTTTTATTTATTGTTTTTATAAACCTATTGTGTTATTTAATAACAAACATATTAAGTCTCTTATAAAAAACGGTTGCGTTATTGATATGCTAACTGTGAAAATTTGATTGGTTGAGACTGTAAATTCAAGTGTGTCAAAACTATATAGACATAATATAACATAAGCCTGTAAAACCTTTTATTATATTACAATATTATTTTCTTGAGTCTGTCCAATTTTGAAGTCCTTAGGTCTATCAGGCAAAATGTCTGCTTTTTTCTGCCTGAAATTTGATGCTCAAGGCTGCAAAATCATATATATTTCATACTGATTTGGCTGAAATAACGTCATGTTTTATGCACCGTGTATTACAAATCCACTATTCGTCTGTGCGTGGAGTATTGTTGCCACATCTGGGCTGGCGCTTCATCTGACTGTCTTAATCTGTTTGATCGTATACAACATCCTAAGTATGGTAAAACAACAAAAACTTTACGTTTAAGAACAATAGCGACAACTATACCTTTGGCCTTGTGCATGTTGTCCAAAAATGACTTAACACATCTATCACTATCAATTTTCATGAGAAGTTATTGTAAACGTTTTTTATAAAAGTTGGGGCGTTCAAGTTAGTTAAAACATTCTTGTCGAATAAAAAAACATGATTTAGTAAAAGATTTTGTCATCTTTTCCAATACTTATATGGGAAATTTGCATCTCAGTGAACCAATCAAGTTCAATCACGATTTGGCTTAGACGGACTGGCTACCTTTTTTGACTAGCTCAGCTCGCCTTACTGGGTGTATAAACACTTAGAATGGAAATTTGAAATAGGTGCCTCCCTCAAATAAGCAGCGGATTATACTAAATAGCGCATATTTCAAATTTATAAGTGCGACACTAATTTAATTAATTTTGAGAAAACTTAAATAACAAGGATTTGTTTAAAGAAGACATGTCAAACAATATATATGGATTTAGCGCCGTTCCTCGATTAAGGGCAACACCAAAAGTTAGTTTAAAAAAATAAACCCTGCAGCACTTAATGCAATAATTATGGGATAGAAGAACATAAGTATTTCTTAACAACAGCAACCTTTCAGCTAGACAAGCACGCCCCGTCAGGAGGTCTTTCACTTAAAATCCTTGCAGACATGAGAAGCAAACCAGTCCACACAGGCAATATCTTGCTTGAATTTCTCGGGATCTTAGCTAGACAAGATGAAAATTTCTCATATAAACACATCCGTTGCTGGACGGAAAGGATTTTCATGAAGTATGCATGTAGTATGCAAAGTTCGAAACTGAACTGCTTATGTATCCCTGGAATGTTGACAATTTTCATTTTTTTATTTTTCATTTTTATTGATTGTGTCGTTTCTTGTTGGTTTCATTAAGAACAGTTACTGAAAGTAGTGGTTGGTAGCGCTCCACTGTTTTGTTTGAAGTACGTCGGTAGCACCTCACACAAGCGCCTGATAAGTGGCATGTCTCAGGTAGTGTTTTGGTTTTTACATTGAAAGATTATTTCTTATTGGATTTGTCCTTTACTATAGGAATTGTTTGATGTGCTGGCCTGTGGATTTTATCCACTTGATAGTTTGATATGCTTGTATTGTAATTTCGTAGCATGGATTTAGTAAACTTAAATATGAATTATTATTAATAGATCTGCTTGACTTATCTAAGATGTGTCATTTTAAAAAGTATGCTCATTAAAGATGTGACCATGTGATGTTAACAAAAATCTTTGTACCTTTTAAAATCGAGATCAGAAAGCTAATATTAATTTCGGATGAAAATCAAGCAATTCACATGACCAGCCACTTCCATAATAAGGAACAACAAAAAATTACACTATATTTTCTCGAGTTTATACCTTATTTAAGATAACATAATTTTGCGTGAAGAAATTATTGCGATTTCGTGAATCAGATATTTTGGCAAAATTATTTTTTTGCAATTTTGTCCCTAAATTTGTGAAAATAAATTCTGCGAAATCAGCTCAATATGCAACGATCATGAAAATAATTTCCTCGAAATTACCTAATATTGGCCCATCATATAAATAAATCCCGCTATTTATTACGTTTACTTTATATGAGCATTTGTGACATCTCCCAGGGAAAAGTATGTGTTTACCCAAGCCAGTCAGTGCTCACAGCTTTCGTCAAAACGTTCCTGCAATGTTCCAGCAGCCCAATTTAAAATAAAGGAATGTTCTGAGCATCCCGAACGTTCTGGAAGCATTCCAGAAGTGTTCCAAGCGTTCCTGAACCACTGGCTCCAGAATTGCCAATTAACATTATGTTTTCCAATTATCTTTACGTTGTTATCACTCGTCTAATACATTGGTCCGTACAGCAACCCAAGAATGATTTGGTGTCTACAACCCAGCTTATATTTTTATGCTTTCAGTTTTGGACTCCAATAAGTTGTTGACAGCCATTTTCTATCATAAATTAATAATGTCCTGTCCTAGTCAGTGTCTTGATGTCTGGGCAGCATTTTTTGGATGGTCCTTTTACTTTTCCTATTCCAAGTCACATAAGCACTTCCGATGTCACCTGTATCTTTCTTTTATTGGTTAATATAGAGTGACTTTTACAAGTACGATCTGGTTACTGGAATATGGGAGATGGTTTCTGTGGACACAGTTGCTGATGGTGGTCCTCACCTTATTTTTGATCACCAGGTATGAAATAAACCTTTTTCTTTATGTTTTTTTAGTGGAAAAGATGTTTAATATGGCAAATGATTAGGAGTAGTTAGTTTTGGTTCTGTAAAGAACTGCCCTTTGAATTGCAGTTAAATGAGCGCTTCTATGTAAACTTCCCACATCCTATTATAGTAACATAATGGACCTTTAGTGCTGAATGTTTTCCCTATGTCATGTAGGGCCTAAGCGTATTTTTATGTTTTCTATATGTTTCATTGACTTGGTACGGCTCCTACACTGTGTTTTAAATTCTGTCTAGCTTAAGCTGATATAGATCTGTTCAGCTTTAAGATATGGAAAATGAAAATATGGGGAATGTTGCAAATATGGAGATTTTCGTCTGCTGGATGCGAATCGTAGGCATACAAGGCAACCTGGTGGCAACCCAAGTGGTCTCCAGTTTCTTTTATGATGCAAACAAAAGTTGCCAGCTGGACTGTGATTTTTAGGTCGGCATACGTGCTTCAATAACAGTCATGTAGCTGTGTTGATAAATTACGAATTGTGTGAATGGCATTTATCGATTACTTATAGCTACCATCTAGCTACCTTAAAGGTGTAAATATTCGCAACCATACAAGTTTTCACCTCCTCTCAAAAATTTGAATTTCGTGGGTAGTTTAAATTCCCGAATTTGAGCAAAATTTTCTTCTTAGGAAATTGCGGGGTTACTTAACTATACAATCTTAGTCAAATAAATCTAAATAGCTTCCTCAAGTGTCATTATCATCTTCCCTCCAGTCAATTCCACTGTAGGCTTCATTGTTGAAAAAAGATAATTAAATTTCGAAAATGGAGAAAATCTATGTCATAGTCCAGTAGAGCAGAGCTAAAAAAAAACGTCCCATTTCACCCTCTTAGTAGAAGCAAAACTTTGTGTTAGTTGGAAAGTATATCACCTAAGAGGTGGAAACTGGGGGTAGTACTGTAAGCTATAATTTACCGACCACTGATTTTGAAGAACAGAAAAATCCAAAAACAGTCTGTATTTATTAAATGTACGTAAAATCTAAACACATAAAGGTCACATCGCATAAATTAGCACAAATGTATCTTATATCTTGTTTTTTAAAATTAATACTTTTTTAACTAACAATAATTATAAAAATGCTGATGTCAGCAAAATTTCAACAATGTTTTTTCAAATTTTTCAAGTGCGCAATTTCTTCTCCGCTAAGAAGCAACAAAATAGTATCATGTTTTCTCAGAAAAAACACAATCTCTATATAAACAAGTGCCATTCATTAAGTTAAACACCGCATTTAAATATCAGCAGTCCAGTGGAAACAACCAAACAAACAGGGCAAAATATCAGAAAATTTCGAAATAAAGAAGTCTAAGATATCTTTCAGTGGCGGATCCATTCCTAGCCAGAGCATTACGATGGAGAAATGTTTCAACTTGATCAAGTCATGTTTGTGTATTTTACAGACCAGAATATATTTTTTTGATTGTAGTCTGTAAAATCCACCATTTTGACTGAATTGTGACAAAACTTTAGGTAACTAGTGTTGTTTTGAGAAAGTGATGCAAATTTCAAATGTTAATCTGCTGTAGTTCTCATTTTATAACTTGGTCAGTAATGGCCTGGTCAGTATTTTCCAAACCGTGACTCCGAGATTTGACTTTGAATACTGCACACTGCACGGACAGCACATGTCCCTGTTTCGGCATCTTTTCTACTGCCGCAGGATGATAATTTGTCTTTAAGTTCAACTCTAACTTAACTCGTAACATTGCATTGCAAATTTTTGAATGACCTACACCTTTCAAATGATTTTTGCTTTTAGTGATTTGTCCAATTCTTTTTTGTGCAATATTTTACAGATGAGAATACGAAATTATTCGAACCTGTCATGACGACTAACCTACCTACCTACGTCAGCAAGACAATCTGCAGTACCGGACAATGTCGATGCCACAAGAAATCGCTGCTCTGTACAGAGATGCCTTTATGTAAAGACTACGAAAATACAGAAGACGAATGTGAAACACCTGAATACAGAGGATTCCGACATAATTGAAATAATTTAGCAGCAGTTCTCTTTTCTATCACCGAGTCTATGAATCAAAGTTGAGCACATGACCTATTGACATGTTTTGATAAATAATGCCGCCCGCCCGCCCGCCCGTTCGTTCGTTCGTTCGTTCGTTCGTTTGTTCAGGCACACTGATTTCTTTGAGATCTTAACAGGTGTTTTACAACGGGACACATTAGCCCCTTATCTTTTCATCATCTGTCTCGATTATGCATAAAGCATTAAGTCAATCATTACATGGTCACGAAAATCTTGGATTCACACTTTCAAAAAGCAATTATAATTTTTTGTGTAATTATAATTATAAATTTTTAATGTACTTTTAACCTATTGAATTTTTCGACCCTATTGAATTTGAGAAACGTTTGCAAAACTTAATACTCACGAATATTTATACCTTTACAAGGTACTTCGATAATATCAATATATCATCAAAATTATAAGATAGTAGTTACACATCAGAATTAACGAGTAGCACATGAGATTTTTCTCCCATATAATAATCATACGCTGAGGATAAAATCAGGCTAAAACAAGAATTTTATTAGGTACTGCCCTGCTTACAAATGAGTTTATTTATTGATTCTATCATCATTACAACTGCCTGCACCACACAACTTAATACATTGAATTTGAATCCCGTGACTCTCTCTATTTGTTCTCATGTTATTAACCTGAAAGAGCATAAAAATAGCTATAAAAAAATTGTCATAAATTTGTGTTTTTAGACTTTTTAGAAAATAAAAAATACTGTGGGGATATTCAATCTTTATTTATAAGCATAAAGAATATATATAAGCTGAAATTCCTTAAAAAATTAAGCATAAGATAGTAAGCATACAGTGAACTCTCTGTAATTCGACTCCCAATAATTCAAACAACTC
>JAUCNQ010006349.1:0-14121 GCA_032352715.1 Bougainvillia muscus | reverse complement strand
ACATACATACATACATACATCCATCCATCCATCCGCCGCCTAAACCAAACCTCTCTGTTCCTACGGACCGAGAGGAATAATTCTAATGTCCCATTTACATTTGTAATGTTACATAAATTAAATAACAAAGGAATGAAGTAGTAGAACTTTTTGTCAATCTTCCATGCGATTAACCCGGAATAGCATGAGTTTGCCGGCATTTGGGATAAATGGCCCTCGTTCCGTTTTAAAGTTTTTCAAATAGCCCCCTACTATGCTCGGCCTATTTTGAAAAACTTTGAAACAGAAACTCGGGCTATTTATCCCAAATTGCCCTTCAAGTCATGCTATTACTAATACGTACACAGAGATGTACAGACCTAAATTTATTGAACCAATAGTTGTGTCAAAATTTCATTTTTCGAATCAGGCACTATTTCAGGCTTTTTAAGCGTCCGACAATGGGATGCCGATCCTTGGAATATGATGGTGAAAGTATCACTTTTTATGTGAAATAGTCTTAAAAATACCTAGTTTGCAAAGGAAACTAGTTAGTGTTTAGGGCCGTTTTACATCAATATTCAACTGATTGAACGCTGCCCTACTATTCTTGATTCGACCCTGCGTTTCTTTTTTTCTCAGAAGAAGTGGTATTTTTAAGTATAAACGAAGACACCTCTTCTGAATGAAAATTGATAGGGACGAACGTTTTTTAATCTTTTAACCACTAAATATTTTTTTTAGCAAGAAAACTAGTATGCAAGAAGTTAATCCAGCCATTAAGGAGCAACAACTTTGGCATGGCACTGATCCCAACAATATTGAATATATTTGTCATCAAAATTTCGACTGGCGAATGTGTACAACTGGCGCATATGGACAAGGCTCCTACTTTGCAACGGATGCTAGTTATAGCCATAGATATGTTAAAAGTGTCGATCAGAATAGTGTATACACATTGTTTTTGGCTGATGTTTTAGTTGGAGATTATACTAAAGTGAGTTTAAAACCTTTTCACAAAATTCGTATCACAAATCGATAAATTATAACAGAAGAAGTGTCTTTGTGCATAATAGGGAGCTTAAGCACAGTCTAATCTACGACGGCAACGTGATATTTACCTTTGTGTATATAGGCTAATTCTACGTTGTCGTCGTAGATTAGACTGTGCTTAAGCTCCCTAATAATGAGCAAAGACACATAAAAGATTTGCTTCATGATTTGATTCATCATTCCTGTCAAGTTTCATCCAGAAAAAGTCTTTTTAAGCATACTTTTTACTTTTTACTTTTTAGTGGAGGATCTAGACCTATTTACAGCAACTAGATGGAGTTCAAAACTCTTAAGGCTAACGATCATTTGTTAACTATTAATAATTAATAAGTTCTCCATTTCTCCATCTGGATCAGCCTGTACTTTTAAGAAACAGTTTCAAAAAGTTCGCCTCCTTTCTATCAATCAGGAATGTTATGTACCTAAAATGATAGCTCATCTAAAATGAAAAAGAAACGATATGTTAAACAAATTAAAGCGAATTTTTGAGACAACTTAACAAACACTTACTCCTTAGAAATAAAGTAGTTCTTATATTTCTAGGGCTCCCAATCATATAAAAGACCTCCTGAGAAAGAAAAGTTCAAAATGTATGATAGTTGTGTAAATGACGAACGTAGTCCGACAATTTTTGTTATTTTTGAACGTGATCAATGCTATCCAAGATATCTGGTGAAGTATAAAAGAAAAATGTAAATATTCAGATGGAACAGCGTACAAATTCTTTTTGGGAAATTTTTTATCAGTTTTCATTGTGAAGGAGTGTCTTATGCACCTTCCACATATGCACAAAAGCACTTCTTCTTGGAGGAAAATTATATGATTGTGATGCAAGATGTATATAATGTTAAGATATTTTTCACATCAGACGAAGAATTATCTCAAGAGAAGTGTCCACACAAAGCTGCGCTAATCTAAGCTAGAGAAATGCACCAATCGAAAGCGTGGTCTTTTAAATACTATTTTGAAAACGACATCTGGTCTGTAATTGTGTGTCATAGCCCATACAGTATGTCAAAGATTCGTTTTAATTCGTTTCACAATCGTTTCATTTTTATCTTAGATGAAGTGACATTGTGCATACAAAGTATGCACAAGGACACTTCTTCTGAATAAAATTTATAGCAAGGACGCGAATTTATTTATGAATTTGAGGCGGTTCCTAATTCGTGATGAAAATGAAATACATGAAACGAAACCCTGAGACAAAACCTTTACTGTTTTATCGGTTTTACGCTAAGTGAACTTATATTAGGTGAAATAAACGAACGTTGACGCCATTCTTGATAAGGAAACGTCTCGAAAATTCACTTTATTTCTATCAATTTTCTTTCTGACGAGGTGTCGTAGTGCATACTTTATATGTACATTGACAATTCATCTAAGAATAAAAATGGATTGATTTGTCACACGAATTTTTGAGACGAACCATAATGTAATTTTAAAAATTTGTTTTAGCCTACTTATACTTTGTTTTAGCCTACGTTTGCTCGTTTTGTATGTTTTTACTAATTTTTTTTAATGCACGACTCTCTTTTACCTTTTTATTAGTTTTAGTTTTCATAAGTTGTTGTTTTTAATGCAAGACTGTCTTTCGTTTACATTACGTAAAATAGCATCTCCCTTAGTGAGAATAAAAAATGCCTATATATGGATTTAAATATTCCTCATACTACGTGGCTCCATAGTTCGTAAGGGGGTCTTAGCCCCCCCATTTTTAGGACACCCTGCCCCTTTTCTCTTTCCACCCCCTTTTTAAAAATCGCCACTATCCTCCCTCTTTCAATGATTCCACCCCATTTTTAGTTAAAAGGCCTTAGATGGGTTTATCAACAATAACTTCCCACAGAAGTCGCAAAAAATGTGTGTATTACTTAAGTTTTTCTTTGTATGTGACTATTTCAACAACTCTTTCATAATTGTATTTTTGAATTGTTGTCTATATATTTTGTTGATAGTACAGTGAGTTTGGAGTTTTCATTAGGCGATTTACGAGTGAGATTTCCAGTCTAAGGAATTGGAAACAGACCCAGCCCCACCCCCCCCTTTATATTTATTTTATTTTCCTAGTTCCCCCCTTCAAATTTCCTCCCCAAATATTTAACAAAGGGGGGGGGGGGGGAGGTACGAACTATGGGCTCTCCGTAATAAAACAGCAACTGAAGCAAGAATGTAACATAGCAAGGGATCGCGAAGCTTGGAAGAAATACACATAACAAATACATATGTTAGGGACCATCCGAAAAATTCATATATTCATATGTGTATCAATTTTCATGCAGAAGGAGTGTCTTTGTGGATACTTAGTATTCCCAAAAGGCACTTCTTCTGTTATGAAAATGGCACGCTTTGCTATAGGAATTTTGTGTACGCATCTCTTCCTTTAGTTTCTTCAACTCCTTTCCAATGTTATAGTTTATAGTAAATTTTATACGTGGAATAGAGCTTTAGGACGGTGGTCGAAATCTCAAGTTTAATGCTTAACTTGAAAAAAAGTTATACTTCGCTTCTGTCTAAATAAACATGTGTTTAGTTTTTTCTCAAAATATCAAAAACTATCCATTTTTCCCCAATAAAAGTGTATATTTTCTGAATCGTATTTAAATTCTCTATACAACAGCATTTTTCTTTTTGCGTAGCTAAGTAACTGACAAGGAGTAAAAAATTATCCAACAGGTTTTGTACATGAAAACTACGGCGTGCTTTAGGTCCCCTCAATGAAAATTATTTCTCCTGAAACTATTATACCCCTGGTCCTCATCTCATTGTTAACAATCTCTTGCCTCGAATTTTGTTTTAAAGAACTATAAGTGTAATAAATGCCAGTTATGTGAAAACAGATCTTTAAAAAGCTTATTTCCGCGTCGTTGCGTTACTTAACTATAAATGGCACAACGGTTATTTAATTTAAGAAAAATGGAAGAAAGAAAATTATTACTGTCAAATTTAAAGGTTGCCCACGTGACTTAGAGCACGCCGGAGTGAAGAACCATTTAAAAATATGTTGTTGAAATATAATGGGTTTTAAATCTTTTTATCAATCAAAGAGTGTTTGCACAATATTATTTTATTAAAACAAGAATAATAAATAAATAAATAGAAACTCTTGTTTTATAAATATGCTGATATAAGCAAAAGTGAATATAAATTTATATTTCTGATATCATAGATATAAATGCCGATATCAAGAACTTAATCTACGGAAAAAATTACACAATAAACTTTCAAAAGTCACTTTTTCATTTTTACACCACAATAGGTTATCTACCGGTCTGAGCATTTTACTCTTCATATTTTACTCTTCATATCGTTGTCACTTTTTTCCCGATAAATTAACTTAATTGACACATAATACCTACTGTCTATTAAATGATCATATACACTTCAACAATCATGAAGCATTTAGCCTCAGGATTGTTACAGTGTATGTGACCATTTTGTTACCATCACAGGTATTAATTACATCTTTAAAATGTGTCAATTTATAAGACAATTTTAAGTTCAAATGCTTTTAATTTTTTTTTAAAACTGCAGAGGGTCACCCACTGCATTCAGGTTTCTCAATTGTCATTCCAGAAGATATTTGTTTGTGTTTATAATTACACTACATGCACAGAAACATTCCTTCTAAAACGAAAATTCCTGTATTTGTAACATATTGTGTATAAAAATGTTTCATGACGTTTTAAGTTTTTTACTCAGTCTTAAGATTAGTTCACAAAATTCGTACCGCAAATCAGAGGCGGATTTAGAACATGCTTTTACTTAGTCACAGCAGAAAGTGGAGTACTCAAAGTCGTCAATTTTAATTATATTATGTATGTCGCTGGATGCACATGTATGCACAAAGACACTTCTTCTGTATGGAAATTGATACGATTTCCATACGATTTTTGTGGACGGTTCCTTCAAAATCATATTTTTCATGCCAGGGAGTTGTGTCTTTGCGCATACTAAATGGGACCGTTTGTAATCATATGCTGTAAATCCACCTTAAGTCATTTATTTCAGGGTGTATCAAACTGTAGTTCACAGTGATTAATGTATTCACGCATACAAAAACTTAAGTGCTCTGATATCTGGCTTTCTATATACATGTACATACACGCAGACTTTTATTGGAAAATTATTCTTTACAGACACTTGTTTTTTGTATACTTTTTATTTATGTTTTTGCGCTGGAAAAGATATTCTGAAGGAGTAAAGATTGTCATTTTCTCATAGATAAATAAACTGACCTTACCAGTTGTTTATCTATAATAAAGAAATGACTTCGGACCTCTACATGCTTTTAGTTTTTGTTTATGTTTACGCACTGAAATAACCACTCGAAGCCATTGCCCTAACGTTTTATATCCATTTATACATTCCCAAAGTCCGATCAAGTTGTAGAAATAAATGCATATAAATTGTTAAGGCAGTGTTCAAAATAGTTTCTGTTTTACAAATGTATATTTCTTACACACTCATTAAAAAAATGATCTAAACATTATCACTAAATCAATTCAAAGACTTTCACCTTATTCTAGGAAATTAACGAAGCGTAAATTGCACGCAGTTTTATACTCCTTAATTAAAGGCAACGTAAATTTCTAGGACGTTCCCATACTGCCAAAACTTTGAACTCGATTCCCAGTTCACCTTATGTTAAAGGGGACTGTTTTAAATGCATTCTGTAAGTCAACTGCGTTAATTTAATTCTTATATCAATGTCATTTCGGTCAAGAACGTAAATTTGCTGCACGTTACTTTGTGTGTCGTTCATTCATATGCTATGCCTATTTCACCGACTCTTGCATTTTGCAGCAATGTAGAGTCAGTAAATACTGGCTACCCATAAAGCAAATTCCTTATTCTGTCAAATGTATTAAAACCATCGACGAAGTCACGTTTATTGTGAAAAGGAAGTAAAGAGTTTCAATATCATTCTCCGTGCGTTTTTTTGTTGCTTACACGTGATTGATAGGGAAAGAGCAAAGTTAAAACTCGTTATCTTTCATTTAAAAAAGAAATGTGAATATGATGTGATAAAAATGGTAAGAATTACGACACAAATGTTATGGACGGTCCCTAATGCTGTATACTGAATCATAACTTAGTTGGAAGTACTTTTTTATCATATCATATGTAAGAAGGTGTGCAATTTCAAGATTAAAAGTTTCAATAAAAAAGTTTAATTTATAAACTTTGTCGGTACAAAGTGACGAAATTTTCAGCAGGTGACGAATATTGTTGCCGACGAATAATTTTTGCCGTCGTAAAGTTTCTGCCATTTCAGAATTTTTTTGGTAGAAAGTGACAAAATTCTAATGATAATAACTGGGGATACGTGGTTATTAGGAAAATTTCTTAATTTGGGGGGGGGGGGGGGCGTGTTAATGAATGGAAATGGATGTTAAATTTTCAAAAATTTAGTGTTGTCTCCCCCCCCCCTACAATTGGGGGACGGAGAGTAAGGTTATTTTAGCCGTCACTAAGGTTATGGCGTGTAATATGTAAACATTAAAAACGTTTGCCTTGATTATACAACCACATCATAACGGGACATTTTTATATAAAGTGCATTTAACATGTTCTAATCAAGACAAGGTAAATAACTGAATCAAAAACGGTAGCAGATTTTAAAAATAACTATTTAAGTAAGTAAGTAAGTAATTCATGGAATAAAGAGCGAAGTTTCTTCTTAATCTTCTTTCTTCTGGTGAATAGCAGTTCTCCCAGTGTGGTGTGCTAGCATGCACACAGTACAAGCTAAAAACTGTTGAAAACTTCCGTTAACAAACATTTGGTTTTAGGGATGTATGCGGCTTAAGACCCCAAAACGCCTAGCCTAACAACCTGTATTTGCCGAGTGGACATTTTGCCATGTACTGTACTGTAGTACACACTGCTGCTAACTAGCTAGTCTCCAGAACACTTTGGATCTCTAGGAAGAAAAGGAGAAAATACATACCTTGAAAACAATAACGTCGTATATCAAGCATAGCAAGCAGCTACCTATGTGTTTTCTGTATGTTCATAGTCAGCCAGTAGGAACTTTCGTTTTCTCGCAAGCGCTTATCGAAGATTACACAAACTTCAAACATATCCTTCAACCGATGTCTATGCGCCTCTGAGTCATAGCTTGGGTTCTATGTGGTATCACATTTTCACGTCCCGTGAAAAATTAAATCAGTAAATTACATGAGGCACATAGAAAAAGTCCTCTTTGGTGAGGCTCAGCTGGTATAGCGAGGATCAAAGGCCCCGACAGTTCTCGATATGTCAGATGAGGCTCAACAAGGCGGACATTCCAATTTGCCTCACGTAATTTTCTTATTTACTTTTTATTTTATTTTTTTTCATTTCGCCTCAACTAGCCTGCAAACATTTGAGGCAGATGATAAACTAGTGAGGCGGACCGCAAACTTGTGAGGCAGATTATAGATCGTAAGCTGTATACATAATTCAAGCCGCTTCCGTACTTGCTCCCAGCGCATTTAGACCTTCCCGCTACTTTCACTTTCAGAATTGTTTTGAGTGAGGCTCACTCACCCTGGATCCGCCCCTGATCGTGTGCAAAAAATTATGAGACGGTATGTTTTTAATTTTTTTAATTTTTTTTTAACCCCCGACCCCAAACATTTTTTTAATTTTTTTAATTTTTTTAACTAACATGTAGAACATTCAAGTCCCACTATCAACCCAAAGACCCAAACCCCCACCATCAAACTCCAAGACCCAAGCCCCCGATCCCTAGCCCCCGACCCCCTTGTAATGACCGTGTCGTAATAAATCGTGTCTCGCATAAAGATTTCAACAACAAACTGCCTATGTGCTTTTTACGCGCTATTGTGTATTTGTTGTTCCCGCCAATAGTGGTTTTAGCTTATGAATAATTTATTTACTCGCCTGTGAGCTTCAACTAGGACTCATTTTCTAGACATCCGAATCAGGTTTTGCCAAGAGAGCTTTAATATTTACCCTGCGTTTTAGGGAAACCCCCTACCGACGAAGTGATTCAGTAAAGGTTTGTTAATAATAACAACAACAAAAAACGAAAGAAGGAAGTGAAGCAAGCAAGTAGCTAAGTAATTCCCTTGGAGAAAAGAAAGTAATCAGGTTATCAGGTAAGATAATATTGGCTTGGGACTAAATTTGTATCAAAATATGTATCAATTCACGTTCCGAAGAAGGAGCGTCTTTGTACATTGTGCATGCACAAAGACACTTCTTCTGTTGATGTAAAATAGGTACGATTAGTGATACGAATTTAGTAGACCCAGTAGACGGTCCCTAGCAAACTAAATTAATTTTATGAGGGATGTCCCACTCATCCAGTCTAAGGAATGAAACCCCCAAAAGCGATCTTATGGTCCTTTGAGCTCGCCTAGCTAACTGGCCGCCTGTGAAGATATGGTAAATTAGAAAACAATTCTGAACTAGCCCTCGAATGGTTTGAGAACAACTACATGATCCTGAAAAATGCCATCTCCTGGAATCAGGATTTAAGCATGAGCATACTTTTGCTCGATTTGGAAATAACTTAGTATGGGAGAGTAAATCAGTCAAACTTCTCTGAGTTACTATAGACAGTGTAGGTACGTATTAAAGTTTGGGAACCATATTGTATTGCCAATGTTTGTGTGTCTCAGAGTTATTGCAAAAGGACAAGTCTTTTACAGTCCATGAGTGGAATGTTCAATCCTTGGCCATTGAGATTTTCAAAGTTTTAATGGTTATTCTTGTTATCTAATGAATGAAATTTTTACTAAGAATGAGAGGATTCACATTTTGGTTTGCGATCTAATGTGCAGATACGAATACCTTCAGTGCACTCAGTTACATAATGAAGTAAAACAGTCTTCGTTATTTTGGTTCTTTAGTCTGGAAAATTGTTCCAGAATAAATCAAATCTTCTAAATCTCTTAGTCTAAGATAAGAATGTGGAAGCCTATTAACTGTCCTTGCAAGTTATGTCAACATTATATATAAGATTTGTAAATGTTATCACATGAGAGATCTATATCTAGTCTTGTCGTGGCTTATTTTATTTTATTATTTAGGTTATATATATATATTTATTATTTTATGTTTATGTTCGGTATATATAGACACGGGAATTAACACCCGTGGCTAAGATATTTTTTATTGCACACTTTTTTACCGAATTGAAATAAAGATTAACTAAAACAAATCTAACTAAATAAGCGTCCGCCTGCGACGTGATACACGCCAAGTTTGAGATATGCGGTCGCCTGGGTTGAAACTGGCGACCGACTGAGTCGAAACAGGCGGTCGCTTGTCTAGATAGGCGGCTGCCTAACTAGTACCGTGACGGTGAGTCAAGCTCAAATCACGAGTGTCCAAATCCGCCAAAGTAATCTCCAGAGGCAGATTCAGAACATGCTATTACGTAATCACAGCCATGTAAAATGGAAAGTTAAAGTTATTAATCTTTAATTATTTATTGGATATATGATGATATGTATCTAAGACTCATCATCGCACATTAAGCTATTAAGAATTAAAACTTCTGTGATATTCTGACTAGGACTAGATCCGCCACTGATCTCCTACCATAGATATACCTATCTACATGTTTTCACAAAATAAACTAATTGTTCCACGAATGTATTTTTCCAAATGATATCAAGGTCTTTCCTATGGCGTCCTAAATAGCGTGTGCTGATTATAAGATAAGGACGTCACATTTTTATCTATGTTATCACCATCCATTCGAACAGCGTTATTTCAAATTTAAACAAGTCATGCATGAATCAAGCATTGCATGAGTCATTGTAGACATGTACAAATTTCTGTATTGGCTCATATCAAAACATAGGCACATAATACGGTATATGAATTGAAAATTATCATCCACTACAACCATGTTATTTCCATTTTTATTCGATATATAGCGCAACTGTAGTTCATATTCTCGATATAATTTAAAGAATGAAGAAAGATATTTGATATGGGGAGAATTAGCCTGTTAGGCTGTGCTATACGGTACATAAGGAACATCGGAAAAAAAGGGGCGATAGGCAATCTAGCAGAGGAATTTTCAAACTATTACATTGAACTAGCGAATTGATGAAAAAGGATAATAAAAAGTAGGGATTAAAAATGCGTTTTAAAAGGACTTAAGGCAAGATACAAAAATTTTAACATAATCATTTAATTTTTATATTTGACGTGCACATTTGCTTTGATTAATTACGGTGAATCCTCCAATAAACGCCCTCCCTCTTTTTAATGCCTCCCTCTAATAAACGCCCCCCCTCCCCCACCAAAAAGGGGCGTTTATTAGAAAGTCGTAATATGGTCCATTTAGGTAAGTGTAGGGTGTTAAATAACCCACATTCTGCATGGCGGTAGGGTCTAGTAGTTCGATGGGACCTATTTTTGCAGGCAATTGCTAGTCAGAACTTCGTCAGATCTCAAATCCAACTGTTATGGTACGTTTTCTACACAAAAGTCCCATGTGGAGTCCACATTTAAAATCTCTGTTTTGTTAAATGTTTTATAAATGCCTCCCTCTTTTTTCAGACACCTCCCTCCAATACCCCCCCCTAAAATCTTCGAAATTTAATAAACGCCCCGGGCGTTTATTAGAGGATTTACAGTATCTTGAAAAAGAAAATGGATAGTATTTTTGTATTTGATTTTTTTACAATGATGTCACATTACTGGCACTGTAACCTGCAGTCTATTGGCGAATTCCATGATCTCAAAGGTTTAGCTTGAGAATGCTGAAACTGAAACTGAAATGACATATATTTAGGCAGACAATTTTACAAGGTTTAATTCAAAAAAAATAAAAATAATAATTGTTGGTGTATTATCAATTGTCAGCCCGAAAACCACTAACAATACCATTGCTTAGGCGCTAGGGCCACCGTTGACATTACATAACATCACAAGTTACTTCACAATAGGACAGGACTGAACACTGGACAATGACAGGACAACATAAAGGAGGCAAAGATGAATATAAACCAGACAAGTTATTTATGAATATTAATAGGAGTCATAATGAAGTGTTTTGTAAGTTGTTTCTGCAACTGTGACCTAGACAGGTCGAAGAAGCGGATTCAAGCAAATTTTATCTGATTTTTATTCCAGGACTTTAATAGCTTGAATCGTGATAGATTTTGAACCAAAAGACTAGGTGTTAAAAATAGGCAGATTAATTAGGCCAATCTATAGGCACGAGTATTATAGGCATGGATCAACTGGAAAGGTATTTATAAGCACTTCCAGAACGTTAATGGTTGACATTGTCGAGGTTCTCCTGAAAGTAGTTTTTATAAAAGTTATTTTTGCTGTTACAACAAAGAGAGACTATTTTATTTCTGTATTATTTATACCTTTCCTTAATGAAATCTTTCTGTGTAGGATCTTTAGATCTGATAAAGGATTTGTGGAGACGGTCTCGGATTTTCATTGACGTATGGATACCCTTAGTCATCCATGGGGATGATAAGAAGCTATGTTGTTCTTGGAAGTGAATTGTTTAAATGGAGCAGATTCTTCCAGAAGAAATTCTGTAGTGTCAAAAAGCTTATCTTCTGACAGGTCTGGATTGCCTAGATTGATTTTCATCCCAGTTAACTATTTGAATTTTTGTTAAATTAGACCAATCACGTTTTTTTACACTTACTCAGACGAGAAGAACTAGCGTATGCCTTTGGGTTTGATGGAAAACTTCTAAATCATCTACTGTTCATGGACGGATTGAAGTTGTTTGGGAAATCTGAAAGGGAGTTAGAGGCCTTAATTGAGTTGGTGGGGGTTTATTCGAGGGATATTGAGATGGAATTTGGGATGGATAAGTGTGCTGTGTTAGTGATTAAGCAGAAGAATAAAGGTGCCAGATGGCAAATTTATGAAAGAAGTAGACGATGTGGGGTACAAGTATTTGGGAGTGTTGGAAGGGGCAGATATAAAGACCAGGGAGATGAAGGAGAAAATTAAGGCTGAATACTTGAGGAGAGTTAAGCTGGTCGCCAAATCTAGGTTGTACGCTGGTAATTTAATAAGAGGTGTGAATGCATGGGCTCTGAGTGTTGTCAGATATAGTGCGGGAGTGTTGGATTGGACAGGTTAAGGAGTTGAGAAGTATGGACAATAGAACAAGGACGCTATTGACTATGTTTGGGGCATTTCACATGAGAAGTAGTGTGGATAGGTTGAATTTGATGAGGAAAGATGGTGGACGGGGATTGATCAGCGTGTTTGAATGTGTGAAGAGTGCGGAGCTTGCATTGAGTGAATATGTCAGGGATAGTGAGGAGTGGATTTTGAAGGAGATCGCAAGGACAGTAGTGGTGGGTGAGGATGGAAGATGGAAGATCGTGGCAGTGGCTCAAGGCAGGTTATTTGGCGAAAAGTACTGAGACATTCCTCTTTGCAGTCTAGCAACAGGCATTGAGATCAAGGTTTTTTAGGGCAAAGATTCAGGATGAGGATGTAGATCCATCTTGTAGGGTTTGTGGAAAGGAGGTGGAGTCAGTTGGGCATTTAGCTAGTACATGTGGTGGGTTAGCACAGAGGGAGTATACAAGGAAGCATGACAGGATGGGTTTAAAGATGTACTGGGAATTATGTAGGAAGTATGGGGTTAAGTGTGGGGACAAGTAGTACGAAGAAGTCCCAGATTAGGTGAGGATTAGTGAAGATAAGGAGGTCGAGATCTGGTGGGATAGGCCTGTTGAGACAACAAAGAAAATGGAACACAACATCGTCCAGATGTGGTTGTCATCAATAGAGTTAAGAAAGAATGGCTTATAGTCGACTTCTCTGTTCCTTGGGATAGGAATGTTATCCGTAAAGAAGATGAGAAAGTGGCACACTACTCCCCTCTGGCGAGAGATCCGAAAGATGAATGGGATCTCCACAAAGATCATACCTATAGTTGTACGTTCATTGGGAGTTGTCTGTAACAGATTGGCCAAGAACCTACAACAGTTGGAGATTCCAGACATGCTAGGCGGTTTGAGTCAATTCCATCTACTCGCAGGTTGTCCATCAAAGGAAGAAAACAAATTACTTTGACCATTTTTTTGTATCATTGTGTTGCTTATAGATATTTGTTATATACCAAAGGGTATCTCTTAATAATGTATAGAACAAAAGTTATAAGCAAAGTTCGTGATTTTGATACTTTGTACCTTGCAGTATGAATAGGGTTAAGGTCCGTCACCATTCATAAAGCATAAAGAATTAAAACTTTCAGTTCTCCATCGTGATGTCCTGGCTAGGACTGGATATGTCATTTATCCATGGGTTGACATTATGGGTTTTTTGTGAGCTTTAGTGGTTCATATATACACTAATGCAAACACTGCATAATAATGTTGTTTTACTTAATAAGAACTTTATCATACAAGCGCAGGTTGGTTGATAAAATTGTAAGGGATAACATTAATTTTCATGCAGTGTATGTTAAAACAATTCAGAGGCAATCAGGAATGAGAAATTTACCAATCTTCAAAATGATGTATTTCATTAATTTTATAGCATTTTGGTGGACATGGCTGGTGTATCAATTATTGATTCAAGAAGTATCATTGTTCAAAACCTCTCACATTCTACAACTGACAGAATTCTTTTTAATACATTTAAAAAATATGGACGCATCCAGGGTGCAATAAATATCAATCTAGAAAGAAAACTTGCATATATAAACTTTGGTTGTCATGAATCTGCGTTGGCTGCAAAAACATCAGAAGACAAATCAAAAATATGTGGAAACGTTGTTACAGTAAAGCTACAGATTAGTGATCACAAACGTAGAGAATCTACAGAAGCAAGATACGAACCATTGACTGACTGTATTTTTTTCTTGAAATATTGTTGCGAAAAGGAGGTAAATAAACAGCGACGCTTTTTCTAATACTAATAAAATGTTGATCACTTTTCGCTATGGCGTCATTTTATCGCACTGTCCCCTTGAAAAATTGCCAATTTAAAATAATGAAATCAGCAAAAACTGCTGACGTATTTTATGTCTGCCAAATATGAAGTTGTACCAAAAACCCTGTCAAAACTTATATCGCGGGAGGGGGGGGGGGGGGGGGCGGGGGGACAGGGGAATTTTGCAGC
>JAUCNQ010006238.1:0-14129 GCA_032352715.1 Bougainvillia muscus | reverse complement strand
GGACACTTCTGTAGGAATATTTCAAATATTTACCGAACACATAATTTGAAGAACACGTACAGATGGCTGCTTCCGATCACTACCTACTTAAGGCCCTAGAAATGCTAATGATAAAGCTGTATGAGAAAACTACATTAGATATCCCATTAATACTGTATGAGAATTGCTATTCCTGTAAGTTGTGGAAAACATTTGAACAAGTGAGACACTGACAACATATATAGTGAGTTAGGAACCGTCTCAAAAATTCAAAGTGTCTGTCTTTGAGCATACATTGTATGGAACAGGTCATTTCATCTGAGATGAAAATGAAAAGTAACCGGCTGTTAAAAGAGTTAAAATAAGAAACAAATAATTGTGCATGCATTTACCAAGAATTCTTCTTCAGAAAGGTATTTCTCAAGTTTGGTGGGATCAACTCCTTGGGGTGGTGGTTTTTCACGAAGTTCTGCGATTGTATAAAATTCCCTAGAAAAAGGAAAAACAATGAACAATTCTTTTTAACCAGGAAGAACTATAATCAGCGGAAGCTGTATAGTTTCAAAAGAGTATTTCATTTTAGAGATATTTATCAAATCTTCAATCCTTTAAGGAAGGTTCACAAAATTCGTATGGAAAATCATGTCTTTGTACATACTTAATATGTACTGAGACAAGTCAAAGTAATAGTGACTACAGGTTGGAAACATTATTCACAACCGACCCTACATAACAAAAGTTGCATAGGCTTTGAAAATACACCCGAATTGTGCTCAATCCCTTTGATGGTAATCACCAATCAATTCATAGCTCTTTTGTTCTTAACTTACTTGCTAAACATGGTAAGTTCTTCCGTGATTTTATACAACTTGTTTTCTTCAATACCCTCCTGCAAGAAAAGTAAAACATGTTAACATGTTGCTAGACCATTAAAATGAAATAATCTCAGAAATAACGTAAGAACGCCTAGAGATTTCTCACCCATAAAACATAACGTATACCACATTAAATTGCTTAAAAAGAAACCATGGGAGAAGTGACGCATTTTTTAATTTATAACTTACACTCTTTTGTAACCTTTATAAGCATATATAGGCTGAAAATGCACAAATATTAAGCATATTGCTAGGCGGTGAGTAATATTTGTAGCAAACTTTTTAAAAAAAGGTTAAATGAAGAGAACTTTCTTTCCTTAATTTGTTAACTCCTTCACAAAGCGAATTTACTACACTGTATTATCAAGATATTCTAAGCATAAGATAATCATATTTTGAGGCTGAAACCAAGTAATTTATAAGCATATTGAGGCTGCACTCAAAATACACTATGCTTATGAAATAATGTATTTAGTTTATGTTTAACGTGGTCTTCGGTAAGTTTTTAAAATACCCTATCACTTATTTCCAGAAGGGGGCACGAAAGGAGGTCCTAACAGTATTTGAAGCTCCCATTTGAGCTACGACGGTCTACACACATTCTACAGCACCGCTCCAATAGACAACCACCTTGGACTGAACTGACGTCCAGGGAATCGAACCTTAAACGTTCGAAAATTTAGCCTCGAAGTAGCTCCATTATAGGTATGAATGGCATTATACCCGGCTCTTCGTTAAGATAGAAATACCTACGGTCATTCTTCTAGATATGATACTATATTGCATTTTTAAACTGTAATTTAAGAAACTTACGTCAAGTTGGAGGTCTGTTATGTCTTCTTGAATAACCCAATATGGAAAAAGTTCAATAAAAGATTCAGGTTCGAGACCAGCATGGACACAATACATTGTTTGGAGGTCTCGTCCAATTTCTAAATCAGGAAGAATACATCAGACGTAACATTTTGTCGATACACATTTTGTGGGAGGAGCAAAAACATTACCTTCCATACCCAACACTGACAGCATGGTATGAACTAGCCTACCTAGTAGACCGCTTCGCTAACGCTCCGCCTGGTCTATCACCACTGGTCCAATTTTGCGTTCACAGTATTTCAGTTTTCTGTAATGCTGACGCATGCGCACTCACCAATAACTAACAGGAATATCCGAAGCGACGGTAAACAAAATCAAGGTGGTCCTAGTATTACCGTGAACGCATAAAGTATTGCAGTGGTGGTAGACCAAGCGAAGTGCAACGAAAGCGGTCTACCTAGGAAGGCTAGGTATGAACAAACAGATTAAACTACTTTCTTGGTTGAAACTAGATGTTAGCCGGTCAAAATTCAGAATAGATTTACCTCTTATTTAAAAGTAAAAAATATTAAACCAGTTTTGAAGAGAATTACAAGAATAAGATTCCCTATACATTGGAACCGTCTCAAAAATTCGCTTCATTCCTGTCAATTTCCATCTGAGATGAAATGATATTTTGCATACTTTTTATGCAAAATAATAACACTTAACATCTCAGATGAAAATGAAGCGATTTGTGAAGCGAATTAAATCACGGCCCCTAATGAAATCAGTTAACTTATTTTCACGATATAGTTCATACCATTAGCGTAAGCAACCGCACTTTCCATAGCTTTCCTCCTTTCTTCGCCCCACCGTCTTCTTCTTGACATACTGGCTTCAGTTTCGGCTTCATCGGGCCACCAACCAAACCACAACCATACATGTGTCACTGCATCCACTAAGAAAATCGCTAGAACAAGAAATTTTAACTGAATACAGATATGTTACACAGCAGTGCTAAAACAATACTATGGCAGTTCTGCTACATAAAACTTTTGGATTTCTGAAAACATTCACATATCTACTTTATCGGTGACTAAGCAACGATTGTAGATCTGATAAATTGTGACACGTTTGAATATCTATGAATGAAATACTGCATCAAGTTTACCTGGTTGTTCAACGTTGTACATATCATCTTGTAGCATAGGGAATGGGCAGTTAAATACGGGTGTTCGTGAAGGTGACACGATTTCATGAGCAATGAACACATCAGTTGTAGGATCCAAGTGGAAGAGGCGAGGTGAAAACGTTGATAATTCACTTTCATCTAAGAAAATAAAATAAGAGGCATTGTCCATAAGATATCCAACATAAAAACATATGTAGACGCACTAGTTTGTGAAATGGAACAATTTCCTCACTAGCTTTCTTAGCAGGTAGACACAATAAAAAGTTTAAATATTTTTTATTGATTCTCCGATAAAAAATATATCTGAAATACTATAAATAGTGGTTTTAAACGATTTTCACATCCCTTTAGAGTATTTCAAGTGTAAGCATGCTAGGAAGGCGTGATACAATATAAATTATATGTCAGACAACACGAAAAAGAGTCTTACTATCAAGTAAACTTCCATAATCTTCTTGACCACCAAGTGCAATCCAAAATACTTCGGGTTCTTCCCCTTCTTCAAATTCATGAAAACCAAGTTCAGTTTTATCACCAATACCGGCTTCATCTGGATGGCTAAAACAAATAAAAGAAGTCAATACATAAGACATAAACGCATTATCGAAAACCTGGGAAAAATAGTCCGATGAATCTTCATAAAATGTGTATATAAATTTGAACCCGATTGATAGAAAATACACTCAAAAATGATATCCGTATAGTCGCACTGCGTTTTTTTCTGCCTAAATGATTAGTTTTATTATAAGTATGCACATACTTCTTCTGTAATGAAAATGGTTCGTATTATGATATATGGATGGGCCCTTGCAAACAATACATACTTCTGCATCAACATTTGAACAGCATGTTCTGCAGCTTTTCGTGTTCCTTCATTTGAATTGCAACCATGCCACAAAAACACTTCACCATTTGTACAAAGCAGAAGCAAGAAACTACCTCTTGAACGTAAAGATTCACACATAGCTGGTACTTGTAAGAGACAAGCTTCATTTGCTTCTTCATTACGAACACAGTAAAGTCGAATAACAGATTGATCAGAATATTGTGTACGCACACCAGGTGCAGGGCGTTTACCAGCATGGATCACCATGCATCCATCAAAAAGGTTTAACAATGCCGGAGGTTCTTTTCCTAATAAGACGCGAATCTAAAATATAAACAGAATAGAAATCAAAGATCGTACCATTTTCACCTCAAAATGTCTTTATGGATAACATGAGTATGAATAAAAGAGTTTCTAAATGAAATTTAACACATTTTCCGCAAGGAATAGCGGCTGATCTATAATTAATCGTTTAACTTATGGAACATAAAAAAGTTGACAATAAATCTTACCTGAGGTCCTTTTTCGCTGTCCAATTCAATAGTCATGACAGCCGTCGCACCTTCTTCGTTCACGCTACAATCATTACCAAGCCAAAAGAAATAACAACATCGTTCCATGCCGCCAGCTTTCATGACGTCATCACAATTACGTAATGCTCGAACCTTCACAACACGGTATTGCCATCGAATGACATACCCCTCACCTAGAAAATTGAGTAACATGTAATGTCATTAGTATTCAACCATTAAAAATAATCTCTATACAATCGCAGAATGCAGTGTAAAAACAAATCTTCCTGTCATATTGTGTCAGTTATTTTTGTACAAACAAACAAACACTGCTAGTTGCTATTAGATCAAAACCATTGCACACATAGGCAACTTGAATAATATTATGCGGATGAAATGCAAGTAAAAATATTAGCAACGATAGCAACCGACTATTTCATACCACATATTACTACTACTAGAACAGCAGATTTCAGGCGATTATACAAATTGTTTTTTAGGCTTTTCAGCCTTTTCAACTAAAACCAGATAATCGGACAGGTATACATACCCGAATGGAACTGTGCAAAACTTGCATCTGGCATAAGAAGTGAGTTGTTTTCACTGACATGCCATGTTTTTACATCTATTGTAATAATATGATAACCGTCCATTCCTTTAGGGACACCACGACCACGACCAATGTCTAAGTTATCAAGTACCATTTTATACATAGGTGGATGTTCAACCATAGTTGTCGGATCCACAGGGGCGATATTAACTTGTGTAGAGACTTCCTGTAAGAAACAAGAGTATATTAAATACATGGAACTAAAACAAACATAGACTAACACAGTTTTTGAAAACTGGATATTTGGGGGGTCATTTTACATAAAAATAGTAGTTAGTTTTATTGACCTTAATCTTTTAATTCTTAGTGATAACAAAATGATAAAATACTTTTTAACAGCCCTGCAGAAAATGATGCAGGATTGTTAAAGCGTATGTGGCCATTTAATGATACTATGTATTAAGGGTTATAGGCAGCAAAGGGTATATTCATAAACTGTTGACAAAATATTTTCATAAATACATTTGAATAACAAACCTTGGTCACTTCTCCAACACTTCCTGGTCCTCCCTTCATTCGTATAATTCTCGACTCATCTGGCCAATCGCAAAACTTTTCTTTGAATATTACCCATTCGGCTCCTTCAAACAACTGTAACAGTAATGAATGAGGAGGTCTGGGTACCATTTCACGTTTTTGATGACGACCTTGCTGAATACTAACTCGTCTTTTCTTGTCTTTTGATCTATGTTGTGACGTACTTGCTGTGACAGATATTCTTCTTGAATTTCCCAGTTGAGGCAAGTGCGTTGGAGAAGCTTCTAGTTTCAATTGAAAATAACCTTCATCAAATTTGTTCGCAGCTAACTCTTGAATAACCTTTCTTTGTTGAGAGCTAGTTTGGCGACCAAGCCACACATATACTTCAGAGATGAAATCAAACACAAAAGCCTAAAACAAATTAAGCAGCAAAATGGGTCAGTGCATATTAACAACCCAACCTTGGTCAAATATATCAATCAATATCAGACATTGTTTTAACTTTCCAACTCCCACCATACTTTTAGAAAAATTATGTTTTACTGTAAGGTAATACAATCATACCACCTGCAGAAATCTCGAGTAAAACTCCAGATATTTTCAGGTTGTTTGACAAAATCGTTAATGGATAACATTTCATGCATTGTAATACTTATTGAACAAAAACCTGTTTCTTTTCGGAAGTTGTTTTTACTCATACTGCAGTCAACCATTTTGTTGATCCACAACAACGACCGAGATATTCAAGCATTTCGTAAAATAACTGCAAATTACACAGTACTTACAGTATCGGTGAGTAAAATATCTTTTGATGGCATTCTGTGACATTGTGCATCAAATGGAATAAGTTCAGGTTCATCCCCTGCATTGCACACTTCGTACGTCATATATGCTGATGTCATTGTTTTCTCAAAATCTTCGTCAAATACAGCCGCACCTGAAAAGAAACGTTGAAAGAAAATTGTCTATAGCCAGACAAAAGAAGAGATTTTACACTTTTTCCTTTTGTGTATATATAAAACCCCCGATCCAAATGGATTGTCTTCATTCGATTGACAAACAGATTTCTGTTATATTGTGGTCCGACGTGATTTGTGCTTTAATGCTAGTATCTTTAACCCTTTCACTTCCACAATGGGTCACCAGTGACCCAAAAACGGTCTAAGATCGA
The DNA here is from genome assembly GCA_032352715.1 of Bougainvillia muscus. NCBI lineage: Eukaryota > Metazoa > Cnidaria > Hydrozoa > Anthoathecata > Bougainvilliidae > Bougainvillia > Bougainvillia muscus. The sequence continues at coordinate 7,686 of JAUCNQ010006238.1, read as the reverse complement.
ATCCACAAGTGATAATCGAATAAAAGTCACCTAGGGGGCGAGAGGGCGGAAGACGCGTGCGCGTGGCGTAGTTTTCGATTTTAGACTCGATTTTAGTTTTCGTGTGGTAGTGAAAGGGTTAAGCAAATACGACTAGCATTATATAACAGAAAACTCTAAAACGAAGTCAGATTAAAAGTTATCTACATGAAAAAGATAAAAACTTTAATCCTTTGATTGCATAATTTCGGAAAATAATCACACGTACTTGAACAATTCTGGCCTCAGTCATTGGAACATGGAGTAAATATGGATTAGCTTAATCAGGTACTTTACTTTAACCAATCAGAATGGATTAGAAATCAAATCTGATTATTAAAAGTTAGAACTGAGTCTTGCAAAAAAAAGTTGTTTAAGTCTATGTGATTATATTTTAAACACTTACGAGATGTGTTGATTTTCGTTGAAGAGCTACCAAGCATACGCATGACCTTCGCATCGTTACTTCCTTGATCAAGGTAGAGTACATCAAAAGATTTACACCCCATCTCCTTCTTTTGATTTATTCTAGAAGCTATTTCAGCAGCCTATAACAGACAAAGAAACAATTCCAAATCAGAAGTTTCAAAGATTATGAGGCAGACTAGGATAAAATGTTATGGAAAGTGAGTGGGACGAAGTAATATAAAGAGAAAAGAAAATATGTTAATGGATTTGTAATGAAATACATCAAGGAAGAGACATAACATTATGGTTTACCTCAAAAGTTACCATACAGTTGAACCTCGATTTTGCGGTGTTTTTGGACATCCCTTAACTTTTCGGACTACTTCGATTTTTCGAACTATTTTGTCGGTCTCTTAGCTGCTCGAAAACAGGGCTTTGAAACGTTTTTAATACCTTTGCTCTCTCAATAACATTAGCTTGTGCACCATTCCAACAAACTAATTCTTTCGGAGTAATGACAATGAAACAATCATTCGAGTTTAATGATTCTGCGTTGAAATCAACTACTGTACTTTGAACTTTCTTACGCCCTACATAATCATAAATAAACTTTTAGATACAAAGGGCTCATCTCAAAGAATCGCTTTACAAATTCGTTACATTACGATCAATTTTCATTTAGAAGAACTATCTTAGTGCATGCTTTGTATGCAAGCAAAAAATTGAGATTGAAAGGAATTTTGAGACGAAACCTAAAGGGAACGCTCTTAATTTGCTAAATAGACATACACTGATTTTATTTCGTGCCTTAGAGTGCATGCTTATTATGTTAAAACGGTAAGATATGCGATATAAACGTCTGAGAATATATTCTTAGCATTCTCATTTTCTTATACAGGAACCTAGTTATTTACGTTTGTAAACCAAAAGGAACTGGATTTATGATTAAATCAATTTCGGATCATAAATTTGTTTGTAAGTTGATTTGTTAACCACCGTTTCTCCTGACCAAATCCCTGTTGCATATAATATGCAGATATTCAAAACAAATGTTCATAGCTATCTTTCTTCTTGACTTTCATTTTTAATTTTGAAGCTAGTTACCCAGCAGTGTCATTGGGGACCTTCTTTTGAGTAAGGGATATCCTCAAAAATTCACTTTATAAATTCGCTTCATTCCTGTCAATTTTCGTTTCAGATGAACTGTTATTGTGCATACAAAGTATGCATAATAACACTTCATCTGAGGTATAAATGAAGCAAGTAGTGAAGCGAATTTTTGAGACAACCGCTAATCCATTTGAAAACACTAAGGAAAAGCTATATATGGACATGTACACACTTACCTTTAACTTGTAACAAAAGATTGGTGACTTCGGTTGGTATAAAATTTTCAGCGAAGACATCTGCTTTTTGACCAACTTCTACTTTTTTCAATTTTGTTTTTGAGAAATCGACAGTAGCACGTAGTGCTGAAACTGCTTCATCTGCTAGATCACGGTTCACTAGAAAGAAAAGATACTCAAGGAGACACAGTGTTTGTCGCCCATGGTATATTTCAAACAACGTCTTCAGATCCGTCCACCCATTTTTGATATCGAAATTTGTTTTATGTGGAGAAATAGACAATAATATAACTGAAGTGGGCCCCTGCCCCCCCCCCCCCCTCCCACTTTAAAATCCATTTCGACGCCCCTGGTCTTGCTAGTGGTGTTCCATTCCAACCGTGAAATTTAATGGGAGACAGAGCAATTAAGATAGTTTAAGACTCAAAGGTTTACTGTTGTGGACTTGCAATAGAAGATTGTATTTTTTTTTAGATTCTGCGAAGCAGTAAAATATAAACACTGCGATTTGCAGTCTATGTAACAATGTGTTCGTGTAGGAAATTTTTGCAATTTTAACTCAGGAAAATTGTATATGTGTACAGAGATTTAGGACACGTTTACATGGAAAATTGTTGCGGTCGAAATGAACTGTCATGGATTCTGTGATTAGTAAAATTTTTCCGATGGAAAAAAGCCATGACAGTTCATTTCGCCTATAGAAAGTCTTCATGTAAACGTGTCCTTAGAATATGCCTAGTCAAAAAGATAAGTTGGTAGCTGATATCCATTAATTCCTACTAGATCATCAGGATGAGACCCGTCGCCGTGCATATCAAACAATTAAGAATTCGCAATTCCAGTTATAATTCAACGTGACTATCATTAGCGCATATGTTTAAAGACACTCTCTCTTGAGTGACACTAGTACTTAAGAATTTACTTACGCAGTCTTTCAACAGGATTCTGATTTTTATTCTCGGCAGTTTGTTTTAAGCCTCTGTAAGCTTCAACGACAGGATGTGCTGACTTCTTTTCCTCCTGGAATTAACAAAGATATATGGTCTACGAAAGTCCTATTAGAAGTCACTACATTGTCAATCCAGTAGAAGTGACTTTATGCACACTTAGATGCGTCTCAAAAACTCACTTTGTAAATTCGTTTCGTACCTGTCAATTTTCATCTAAGATGAAGTGTTATTGTGCATACTTTGTATGCACAATTTGTATGCACAATAACACTTCATCTGAGTTAAAAATGAAGCGATTTGTGAAGTTAATTACCGAATTTTTGAGACGAAGTCACTTCTACTAACATTCGCTCAAACTGTAGTTATCTGTCAGAAAATATTAGACACCCTCAGGTTGTTCAACTGGATGACATGATGGTTAAAAACAGAAAGCATACTACACAAACATAGTGTCTACCATGCCATGACGTAAATTCGTATCATTCAATCGACAATAAGGTGTACCTTTGTTTTACTTTCGATTTCTGTTTCATCAATGAGATCATCTCGTTTTTGTAATGATTTCACAGGATTCACACCAGTTCGTTGTCGACGACTCGGCCTAATACTTCTCTTATCGGATGCAAGCGATGACGATAGCCTAAAGAAGATGCGTTTAAGGGTTGTACGTCTTGCACAAAACTCGTATAAGAAAGCTTTTTATTTGCAACTGCAGAGAAGTGTTTTCTAACTGCTCTTGAGCGTATTAAAGAAACGTTTATTTCAAATATGCACATAAAGTATCCACTGAGACAATTTATCCAAATCTGAAAAAATATATTGTGAAACGAGTTTTTGGAATTATTCCTTGGAGTTAGTACAATGCAGAAAGCCACTTCTTTCAAATAAAAATTAATAAGGGTTCGTCTCAATAATTCACTTTATAAATTCGCTTCATTCCTGTCAATTTTCATCTCAGATGAAGTGTTATTGCGCATACTTTGTATTCACAATAACACTTCATCTGAGGTGAAAATGAAGCGATTTGTGAAGCGAATTAAAGCGAATTCTTGAGCCTAAGAATGAAACCCTAAGAATGAAACGAATTATATTTAGAGATTTCTTATAACCCTTAAATGATTCAGACGCTCAAAAATGAAACACATACTGTGTTGATTGATTGGAAACAAAATCCAGATCTGATAATGGTTGTTGAGGCTCGTTAGAAGTTATAGGTTCATTTTGAACTTGTTCTGTTTTGTCTTCTTCTTTTTCCTCTGCCTGTTTTTCTTCTTTCTTGTTACCAGTTATTTGAAGATCTACATGAGGGGCATCTTGATGAAGTGAAGGATTACAACCAATAATGCTAGCTAAATCTGACTCGGAGAAGCCTGAGAAAGAAAAAATTCAAAGTAAACAGATTACATTTCGCATAATTAGCTCATCCAAAATATAAGTGGGTACAATACTAAAAAATCATATGCATTACAGTAGGTAGCGGTAATACATGAAAAATAATAAAATTACGGTATAATGATCCATGCGTAACGTCCTAATGAGAATAATTACCTGTACATTCAGAAAGCTTATAAAAGTTTACACAGCCTTTACTGACGCTATCCACTCTAACAATAGTAACTTTACTACCAGAGATATATATCATTTTTTATGATTCTTCATTCAAACTCAGTTTTCGCTTTATAAATTGTTCCATTTTATATCAGAAGAAGTGTCATTGTGCATACAAAGTATGCACTAAGACATTCTTCTGAGATGGAAATTGGTAAGAATGAAACAGCTTTACAGTATAATCATCATTTTCGCAATATTATACTTTAAGATGCAATTCACAATAAAAATACGATTTTATCACAAAAGCTAATAGCTGTGTGCTTAGTGGATGAACTATGGCTACCAATTTTCCCCTCAGAAGGAGTACCTTCTTGTTTACATAAAGGCAATTCTTCTGAGATTAAATAAAAGAAAGTTTTTGAGACTATCCCTTACCATCGTCTCAAGAATTCGCTTAAGAAATTCGCTTCATTGATATCAATTTTTATCTTAGAAGAAGAGTCATTATGCATACTTTGTATGCACATTGACTCTTCTTCTGAGATGAAAATGAAACAATTTGTGAAATGAATTAAAGCGAACTTTGTTGATTATCCCTTACCATCGTCCAGAATATCATCAATATCGTCAAACAAATCATCAAAGATTTTTTGACTATCTGCTCTGTTATATCTTTTCTTCTCTCGTTTCTTTTGTTCAATCGGTCCAGATGGAAGAGAGGCTGCTTTTGTTACTTTTGTTTTATTTATACGATTTTGCTCCTCGTCAATTTCTTTCTGTTTTTCAATTTCTTGTTTGATTTCATCCTGCTTCTCACTTTGACGGTGTTCTTCTTGTTTTTTAAATTCACTGTCAGGTGCGTTTCCTATTTCGTTTTGTAACTGTTCCATAGTAAAATTATCCAGTCCACAAATTGTATGAGGTCGATCCTGCCTACTACGTCCTTTGGTACGGCGTTTTATTTCCACCGGTGTTTTCTTAGTTAAATGTTTTTGTTTTGTGTCTTCCATAGCTTGAAGAAAGCGATTTTTGAGTTCGGATAATGGTTTAATTTCGGGTTCATCCTCGTCAGGTTCATGCTGATCCAGCTGTAGATGCATTGTTGTCATACTCTTTGTACGATGTAATGGAGCTGGTCGAGGTATATCATCTGTTTTGTTTTCCTTAGTTTTATTAAGCTCAGGGTCGGATAAATTAAGGTTCTCTTGTGATTGATAACGACTACCGGGTCGGTTTTCTACAATAACACTTTTTCGTTTATCACTTGTAGAAGTTAATGCTGCAGTGATTTGTGCTAACGTGTCTGTATCAATCGTGTTACCGCCATTTCCACCAGTTTGTGCTTCCATAGCCTGTCTAGCTAATTCTAAGTCCCTAGGTGCAATGCCTTCTGTGATGGTTTTGTAACGTTTAGAAGATTTTGTTCGTTTTATTTTTTGACGTTCTTTTTGCGGAACTTTTTCTGGTATTTTCTTATCGTCAGTGAGTCCTTCAAGTAATTTTTTCTTAATATCAGCAAAACTAATATTTTCCTGAACAACTCCGGATTTTTCATCTATTCCATCATCGATATCCTTTTCAAGTCCGAATATTAGTTCTGAATCCACACCTGCAGTTAAAGTTCTTGGTCTGTCCCTACGAATATTACGTTTATTATTCCGCCTCATAACAATACCGTCGTCACGACTTAACAGTGGCGATGAAGGATCAATGTTTATGTTGGGTACATTCACAATAAATTCTGTATTTGCCCGACGTGCTCGATGTTTCTTTCTTGTTTTGGGTGTTTGTGTTTCAGTTTCTGTGTTTTGTTGAACTTTATTTTCTTTATTGTCAATATCAGCTGAGATTTGTGTTATGTCAATATCTCCTAATCCTGCAGGGAGTGATTTATGTCTCTCTTGTGCTTCTTTGCGTGCAGCTTTACGGCTACGTATTCTTTCTTTGTTTCTACTTGATCGTTTCGTTCCACAGTCACTATCATACAATGATTCACTACTACCCATATCACCATTAGTAGAAGATACAGATAATAAGTTATTTTCAAGTTTCTCGTCTGTTTTTGGGGGTAAACCTAAAGCAGCGTTTAAATCCTCACTATTTAATCCTTGTATACGACGATCTCGACGTTGATTTCTTTTCTCTTGTATAGGTGAAGAAACATCTGCCGTTTCATCTTCATTGATGTTATCTGTAGAAGACATGATATCAGGTTTTGAGGATGGTGCATTGCTCTCCGTTTCTTCAACGTGAACAAATCCGTCGTCCTGACCGGACCGGACAAGAAAGTCTTTATCATCAACCACTTTTTTCTTTACACCGTTTACAGTAATACTTAAACCTTTAGTCTTTACCGTTTGTCCTACACTTAAACTTCTATTTTTCGACTCCTCGATATTAATGGATGGAATAAATTCACTTTGAGTTCTTCTCGCTGTAACTTTAACAGTAGTAGAAACACTTTTCTTAACAGTTTCATCTTGTTGAGTTTCGTCTGCTGGTTTTATATCTTTCTCATTAGATTTTATAGTAGTAACCTCAGTGGTTTGTTGAGAATCTGTTGAATTATTTATTTCTTCTGTTTTTATAAGTTCATCACTTTCATTTTGTGTTTCTTGAATATTATCAATAGAATCTTTTGTTATGTCGCCATTAGAACTATGATGTGATTTTTTATGGAATAATTTCATGAAACTCGAACCTCGACGTTCTTTTGAAGGTACTGTAACAAGAGATGGCGTTAATATCGGTGCACTACCACGTCGTTTATCTAGTTTATGTTTTGGTGAGCCTGGTGGAGTAACATCTTTATCTTTATTGTGTTTTTTCAAACTGAATATATTTGACAAGGAGTGTTTTCTTTGGTGTTGTTGTTTAGGACTGGGAGGTGAAGCCACATCACCATGTTTCTTTTTATTAAAGAATGAAAAGCCATGTTTTTCATGCTCTTCACTAGTTGTTTTGTGAGAATCATTAACTAGCACAGCTTGTTCTTCAACTGTTGTTTCTAAATAGGAAACATGAAAGGTTTTCCATCTGTTTCTAACGGAATTATTGTAATCAGAAACTTAAAAACTAAGGGACTGTCTACATTTTATATCAAGAATTGTATCACTTGAATTCACGATAAGACATTAAGTTTTTAATGCACATGTCTACAAAATGGTCACACGTGATTGAACAATCCTGCAGCATATGCTGCAGAATTGTTAACCCTATTAGCTCTGGGGGGGGGGGGGCGGATTCCGCCTACCACATTTTTATACATAACTTCTGAACAGCTGGGTATGATTGCCTCAAATTTTGTGACTTTTCCCCAAATTTTATATAAAAGAGCATGGTAAAAAAAAAATTGGATAATTTTTTGCGGAACGGAAGTAGTGACGTAATTGTCAACAGGTGGTAGAAGAAAA